>JAVIWC010000098.1:0-15367 GCA_031894815.1 Creontiades dilutus | reverse complement strand
TTAAATCTATCAGACGTCTAGTGCATTTTCATAATGAGAAGCTAACACTAAGGACACCGACTGCTTTTATGTGTTATAATTGATTTTATGTGTTCTATTTAGTTAAAAACATGAATGAGTCCCAGGAAATACTTGACCTCATTTTCCCAAAAAAAACATACTCTAAGGTATCAAATTTCTTGAAAGCGTTCAAATTTAATCAGCGAAAGTAAAATGTTTACGGATGGGGACAAAAGTTTGCACGGTATTAATTTGTAAAAATCAAATCCGGAAAACCGTTTTTGAAGAGTGAAATGGTTCATAAACCGTAAAAAATATTAGCTTTGCGATTTCACGGATAAAAACCCTATCTTTTGCACCTACCTAATTAAACCATAAAGGTGCAACAAAAATTGCAATGAGGTACTATTATTTTCAAAAACCTCTGCCAAGTGGGTGTGGCACATAGCTTCCTCGTATCTATAACATGACTGTATAGATCATTGAAAATTATTATTGACTAAAGAACTTCGTTCAATTAGGCGAAGTAAATGTTGAATTAGGGTAAATTTATTGTTATGCAGGAGCGTAACTTGAGAAAATAAAGGTAGGCATGTTCAACTATTGAACAAACTATAAAGTATACCTAATAAGTCCGAACAATCCCTGAAAATTTCATCGAAATCGGTCAAGAACTCCCGGTGTTATGCTTGTGGCAATTATTTCACGTTTGCGCATGCGCAGAGGCTGCTATTGATCCGGGGGTCATGAAACTCATAGGGGACCATCTATACCCTAACCCGCACAATCCCTGAAAATTTCATCGAGATTGGTCAAGAACTCCCGGAGTTATGCGCGTAACAAAGATTTCACGTTTGCGCATGCGCAGAGGCTACCATTGATCCGGGGGTCATGAAATCTATAGGGGACCCCTAACCCGCACAATCCCTGAAAATGTCATCGAAATTGGTCGAGAACTCCCGGAGTTATGCGCGTAACAAGGATTTCACGTTTGCGCATGCGCAGAGGCTACTATTGATCCGGGGGTCATGAAACCTATAGGGGACCATCTACACCCCAACCCGCACAATCCCTGAAAATTTCATCAAAATTGGTCGAGAACTCTCGGAGTTATGCGCGTAACAAGGATTTCACGTTTGCGCATGCGCAGAGGCTATTATTAATCCGGAGATCATAAAACTCATAGGGGACCATCTACACATCAAACCAAACAATCCCTGAAAATTTCATCGAAATTGGTCAAGAACTCCTGGAGTTATGAGCGTAACAAGGATTTCACGTTTGCGCATGCGCAGAGGCTACTATTGATCCGGGGGTCATGAAACCTATAGGGGACCATCTACACCCCAACCCGCACAATCCCTGAAAATTTCATCAAAATCGGACAATAACTTCGTGTAGTTTTGCCCGTAACAAGGATTTGCTGACAGACAGACAGACAGACAGACAGACAGACAGACACACAGACACACAGACACACAGACAGACACGGAACCAAAATTGTTCAGAAAGGTCTAAAACGCAAAATGCGAGTGGAATTTTTGATTTTGGAGACAAAAAAAATTTCACATTCCGAAAGCGAAAACAATGCTTCCGCTACTTTAGTAGACTCGGAAGCAAAATAAACTACAATGGTCCAATTCAATAATAAACCAAAATCGGCTTGCAAATTATTATGATCCGACCTGCTGACATAATTGCAATGGAATTTCGTTTTCAAGAGTTCTTTTTGAAATCGGTTTTTTGACATAACTTTTGTTACCTGTAAGTATTTGCGGACGAGTAAATTGTAGGTACCTAGGTGTTTTATTATGCTTCGTTAAATTTAAATTATTCCACTCTTGGATGTTTGCGTTTGAGATAGTTGGGTACGTTGCACCATTTTTGGTGTTTCGGTATTGATATTGACTTCTATAAGTCAATTACAACGTATGGAGACACTGATCAACTGAAGACCGTTGTAGCCGAAATCTTGCCCAATCGATCTACGGTGCCGAAATGTAAATTGATCCTTCTTTAAGGCGTCTAGATTGCCATTTAAAGTCATGGAGGCCCTAGAGTTTAAATAAGGTACGACATACCAAGCCTAATAAACGTAGATGGGTTTTGGAAGGATATCTATGTGGGACCGAATTGATAAACCGTTGTGTAACCATTTGCAGCGGGTTTGCATTCCATTGATAATCACCGAAATGAATGGAAGCTGATTTCCACAACCACTCATCAATATTTTTAACTGTATAGGATCTTGTAAAGCGAATATTAAAATATTGAAACGTTGAGCAAATTATTACATAATGATTATTTTACTTCTATTGCTGAGTTGAGTTCTCCTACCTATTCAGTCTTATTAGCCCTTCCAGCCTCGCATTAATTTCCACCTGCCCTAAATGTTCAATCTTTCACGGTTTTTTCTTCTTTACCTGAGGATTAAACCTGATTTTTTGTCAAACCCTTCTGTTATTGAACAAGAAAAGGTGTCAAAACAAGAATCTTGCCGTGATATACAGCGGTATCACAAATCGTTAGACGCAATACAAGAGGCCGAGGAAGAGAACCAATTGAACAGGTCTAAAAACGTAGTTTTTTCGGCAAAAAATAGAAGTTTAAGCCAAAAGGCAAGTAGCTCAAGCATCTAAACTTTAACAATCAATGTGGTGTAAATATAGTGTTATAGGAACGTACTTAATAAAAATTAGCTGTAAGAACCAACTCCGGGCTGGGCCACAGTGTTACACTATCCAGCTCGGTCATCAGTTATTATTCAAATGAAGAATGTAACATGTAAAATGATGTAAATAAACTATCTATCTATCTGTTCAATACTTAACGCGATACAAACTGCTCTACGAAGAGCCAATTTTAAGATTGTTGCTCATAAAATACTCACTCATTATTGTTTTTATTGTGCATTTGAGCTATAAAATCAATGAAGGACTGTATTTAAACCATTTAGGTACAATGAAATTACGAAATGAAAGCGCTTTGCAGAAAAATGTTGCTGGTATTCAAACGCGGGAAGATGGTAAACCTACCAAACTATAAAGATGAATCGGTTTGATACCAACTGTAGATATATAGCTTTTCCAAGTCGAATTGAGAATTTTCCAAACCAAATTGAGATTTTTCCAGACCAATTTGAGAATTTTCCAAACCAATTTGAGAATTTTCCAAATCAATTTGAGAATTTTCCAATCTAAGAAACATTCACTACTAAACAGGAAGAGGAAGTTTTCCGAACCGAATTGAAAGTTTTAAAGGCAATCCAAGACTTTTATTGGAAACAAAACTAGTGAAGCAGAATGAAAGAATAGCACTTTATGTACAAATTAACATTGTAATTTAAAAAAAATTCGTTGGCAAACGCAGAGTGGCCTTCATTTTTTCTGTTCTTAACAAGAGCGTAATTTTTATAAAGTATTACTGTAATTCATTTTGTCTTTATGATTTCAATGTTAATTTGTTCATAAGGTGCTATCCTTTCATTTTCTTCACTAATTTTGTTTTCAACAAAAGTCTTGGATTGCCTTAAAAAATTGTCAACTCGGTTTGGAAAACTTCCTCTGTCCTTTTTAGTAGTGAAAGTTTCTTTGATTGGAAAATTCTCAAATTGATTTGGAAAAATCTCAAATTGGTTTGGAAAAATCTCAAATTGATTTGGAAAAATCTCAATTTGGTTTGGAAAATTCTCAATTCAACTTGGAACATTCTCAATTCGACTTGGAAAAGCTATATATTATATACTAATTTTAATCAAAAGCACGATATACACATATACATACAAACAAGCAGAGTTCTGAACTGTACAATGCCACACTGGCCATTGACGGTAGATATAGCGGTAATGGTCATCCTCTGGGATAAGCTAAGAAAGGGGTGGGACGTGAACAATGGTAGGTAACGGGAAAGGGACGCATGCTCCCCTAGCTGTTTTCTGGTAAGATAGCTGAGGGGGTCGGTGAAATATCCACCAGTAGGTAAATTGCCTTGAAGGTGAAGGTTTTTTGCACGACTAGATTAAAATTAGGATCGAACGAAACAAGAATCGTGAAAACCGGTTGAAAATTACAGAATTAAAAAATTTCCGTGTCGGACGTTTGCGAAAGAGGTGCATTTAATTAGAGAATTTGCGGATATTTGCGCCTGCCACCGAAATTGGACAAATGCGCCAGTGAAACGAAAGAAACATCACTGTACGTTTGCACGTGATGGTGAAGGGGAAATCTCACCTCAGGACCAATTACAAAAAACGCTACAAATTCTTTCACTAGGGTTTATTATTCAATTGGCTTGCGTTCATGGTTTGAATTTATACTAAGCTTTAGTGTGTGCTTGTTTCACAGGTGATAGAGCGATTATTGAATTTCAGGAGATATGCATAGAGCACGTAAATCTGTTCTCAAGCAAAATACCTATTTGGATTGATCAGTTGATCATATTTGTGTTCCTCCTGAAATTCAATAATCGCTCTATCACTTGTGAAACACGGACACTCCAAAGCTTAGTAGAAATTCAAATCATGAACGCAAGCCAATTGAATAACAAACCCCAGTGAAAGAATTTGCCGCGTTTCATGCATATCAGAATGCTTCAACCCGTGTATCGGCTACAAAGCCTTTTAGGAGTTCACTCCAGTATCCACATTACTACACCACTACATCACTACGTCACTAGGTTACTGATATCAACACAAAACAATAATAAACCAAAATAACGCGAATGTTGGCACCATAAATCGGGCCATACATCGGGAATGGTTCAACCTACGGACCTGGGGAGGGGTTCATTCGATTCCTCGTGGTAAGTTCTTCAAAAAGAGTCCAAACTTAGGCCGCCTTGACTTTTTTTGAGGTTTTTAGGGACTTTACAAAACGTTGACAACCCTTAAAGGGCACTTTAAATTAAGTGAGAGAGCTGTCAAGAATTACAGTCGTCGACCAACATGGATTTTTCCTGAAAATTTCAGCTTTTTTGGTTCAGCCGTTTGGGAGAAATCGTGCGTACGGACGGAAAATTTTGTATTGCAGATTTGGATTCTACACCCTTTGAAACGTAAACCATGGAATTTTCAGCGGGGGTTAGAATTTTTTTTCAAGAGTGATTACAATGGCTTATTATTGAATAATAAACCAAAACTGTAGCAATTAGGATTGTTGCAAGGATTTCACGCTAGCAAATAAAAATGCTATCGTGTTGACATGATCAGGCCGCTTTTTACCGACTACCCTGAAAGTTTGAGAGCAATCGCACCACCAGAACCCGAGAATTATCTTTAGTAGACTTTATGTTTACTCGTGCACAGATTGTTGTGTCAATGACCTGATAATTTCACATAAACGTCAACGCGACAGGATCATTAGTATCCACTGAGCTAGTGTTAATATGGAAATTCTTATAACAAGCCTAATTGCCACAGTTTTCATCCTACTCTAATGCAATTTTCAGGGAATATTCTGGTTAAAACGTAGAAGCTCCCCTATGAGTTTTATTGGGGAAAGGTCCGTCACTCTGCGCTCGCGCAAACGTAAAATCCACTAAGCACTAATACAGCTATAGGTTTCTGAGCAGTGGACTCATTTTCATGAAATTGTCTGGTTTTTCCCCAACTACCCTGAAAGTTAGGGAGCTATCGCACCACTGAAACCCAAGAAAATTATCTTTGGTAGATTTTACGGTTTCGCATGCGTAGATTGTTGTAACAAAGGCCTGATAATCTCACATAAATACGCTATAGCATCGTTGTAGCAGACCAAATTGCTAAAGTATTCATCCGATTCTGATGAAACGTTCAGGGTATATACCGGTTAGAATGTACATGCTCTCCTATGCGTTTTATTCCGTAAAGGTACATAACCCTGCGCTTGCGTAAAATCCAATAAGCACCATTTCCTCAGGTTGATTGTAATGGTTCAAGTGTGCTAACATTTTAAAAATAGTCGTGAAGAAGGGTATAATTATCTCATATCAATTTCAATGGTACCATCGTTATACCTGCTACAAAATTAGCTCGACAGTACATTTTGCCTAACCTTTCAAATGCGACTCAACAGTCGTGCGTGTTACTGCCCCGCGAATCGCTGTAACAAGATTATCTAAAACATTTTAAGATATATTTTGTCTCCTAATGTTCTTTTAATAATTATAAAACATTATTAACCCTTTGTTGCATCGTGATGCCTGCAGGCATCTTATTATATTTCACGCTCTCAGAACATTCTGTTAAGGGATTTTCAAACTATTTCTCCTTTCCTATAGGCACCAACATGTGTCAAAGGGACTGGAAAGTTTTGTACGCTGGGCCTTGCTTCCAATCGTTGATAAACAAGGTTATATTGACAAAAGCAGCAGTCTCATTTTTTACCTCAAGAGGCCCTGTTGCTCATTGCTTTTACATTCTGAAAATCGTATGTTTTCGGCTAAAAAAAATTGTTTCATTACGGACAAGGGGTCTATTTTAGGCAGTGATTGTTAGTTTTTGATTTTTTGATTTTGTCGAGCGGATTTTCGTAGTTTTACTTTTGTTTCCTGTGGGCACCATCGTGCATCTGGCGTAGAGGGTTCGAGTATGGATGGGAGCAACAATTTCTACCTCATCAAAAATAAGGAGAGGAAAAAACTCTCTAAATCAGAGCTTTTCCATATTTTGTCAGCACTTTTAGATAGTGAGGATGAAGATGAAGACGAAAATGTCCCCCATGTACCAGTTGGTATCCCCTCCCCAAAACAAAAATATAAAAAATACTCGTAAGCACCCCTAATTTTATTTAAAACTAAAAGAAGATTTATGTAGGTATTGAAAACCATGCCGGGTGCCGGCGCCCAAATCAAGGACAATATTCCAGCACTGTAATTGTCATTTATACATTTTCAGATAGAAAAACAAACCATATTTAAATTAATTCAGATTACTAGGTTCATTATTATTTACGTTCTAATGATGTGATATATTTTTAAATGTTGTCACGTTAAACACGCTAATGTGGACCCCCCCAAGAATTTTAATGACGCAGTCTGCGTGAGGTGCAGGATGCAAAATTGCAATAGCCAAACTTGTGGTTATTGTGAGAAATGTGAAGTTTAGTTGTGTTTAACGAAAGGCATATCGTGTTTCAAGAATTACCATACCTAATCCGATGAAAAAATTGTCAAGCTCATAAATTGAATGATCAATGTCAGATGTTTCAAAAAATAACTATAACTCATGTATATAAGTAAATTTAAATTCTTATACGTATTGAATAATTCAATGTAAGTGATTACTATATTTACTAAAACATCCCTCCCGGTATGCATGATGATGCCTACAGGCGTCTTTCAGTTTTTCGTGAAGTTCTCCATATGCACAAAGATGCCTACAGGCATCTTTCAGTTTTTCATGAATTTCTCGAAAAAAAAAGTCGATGGAATTTTTTCTATATTTTTCCCGTTATCTTGAGTCCGATTTGTACCTCTCAGATTTTTTTCATGAGAATAAAAAAAATCATGCATGTAAGGGTTAGGTTATGCGTTAGTTATTTGGTTACTTGGTTGTTTATGTGAATTGTTTGAATGTTACTAATAAAAAGTTCAGTTCTGTGTTTGACTTCGTGCGTGATTTATCTTGCCAATTTAAAAACTAATACTCTTATAACAATTGGTGGCAGCGGTGGGATATTTGATACGTAGTGATGAATACAAGATCCACCAGACGATCCCTCACTGATCTGATGGAGGGAGAAGCGGAATCCAGGGAATTGCAGCCTCAAGGAGTTGTAGGCGAATCGGAAGACTTAGATGCTGCCGAAGTGCCGCCCTCTTCAGAGATGGTGCAGATTAATTTGCGGGAATTGATGGACATGTGGGCTGATGAAAGAAGTGCTAGTTTGGGGGACTTACGGATGCTCTTGCAGGAGCATTTGGAAGGGGTGCAGCGGTTATTGCAAAACCAAATAGAGGCTGTGAGGACTATGAGTGAAAAAGTTATGTTGGTTGGCGGACAGGAAGTGCCTCGTTCACAGCAGGGAAGGAATCAGGAGCTGGGATCGACAACGCTTGGGTTCACATTGAAGCCTTCAAAATTTGGAGGGACTGAGGAGTGGGAGCCCTATTGCAAGCAATTCGAGTTGATTGCTCGAAAAAACGGCTGGGACGAGGAGACTAAAGCGGTGGTATTAGCCTCATCTTTGACGGATACAGCCAGGGAAGTTTTGTCTGATGTGACTTCACCATGCTCGTACGATTCCCTAAAGAGTGCCTTAGAGACAAGGTATGGGCACACAAATCAGGAGCAGAAGTTCATGACCCTGCTTATGACCCGAAGCCAACTGCAGAAAGAAGACGTAGCCACATACCACCAGGCCAGAGGAAGCTGGCCCGCCAGGCACTTCCAGACACATCAAGGGGCACTGATCTCATGGTTACACACCTCTTTGTAAACGGTCTGCAGAACCAGGCTCTACGTGAGAAGGTAATGACGGTTGGGCCAAAATCGATGAATGAGGCACTTGACGTAGCCAAAAGGTTGGAAGCAGTGCTGCAGAGGTCGATAGCAAGAACGTGTCAGGTAGCTGATGATGATCTCATAGCGTCGAATGGGACTACGAGCCAGAGTATGGGTAGCGTTTTGAGGGCCCAAGGCTATCAGTACAAGGAGGAGATGCCAAAGAGAGGGCAACGGAGGCTGGCCGGACGGGCCGTTGTTTGTTGGCGCTGTTCTGGTATAGGGCACCTTTCAAGACATTGCCCTGCACCACAACCAATGAATGTCCAGCCACCAACGTGGAAGAAATCGGCAACGGCCACCCAATATCTTCCGGAAAACACTCACAGGTCGGAATGAGTGGGGACAGGCCGACCTCAAATGCTGATTCCCCTGGTCACTCAATCACAGAAAGGGAGGAAACCGTTATCTACAGAGCTTTGGTTGGATCGTCGCTTGTTCTCTTAGGGAAGGTTAACGGAATACCGTGCGACCTATTGGTGGATACGGGGGCTACCCGGACGATTGTCAGGAGTGAACTGGTGGACAGGATACGGATTCCCGTGATGGATAGCGGGGCAAGAATACGGTCGGTGTCAGGGGAGATCATACCCACTAAAGGACTGGCGGAAATCCAACTGGAATTGGGCGATGGGAAGAATCGCATGCAGACAGTACTGGTGGCAGATATACAAGAAGAGTGTATCCTGGGCATGGACTTCCTCACCAACCATAGATGTCTGATTAACCCTGCTGGAAATTGTTTGATGGTTGAGGGAAAGCGATTCGAAGGAGTACCTGGGGACACCTGCAGAGTAGTAGAGTTGGATGAAGAAGATGACCCAGACCAGCTCACCCCATTTGACATTAGCCCTTTGGAGGAGGAGGACACCAACGTACCAGGAGATCTGCCAGCCCACCTTTTAACACTCTTTGGGGAAGCAAAAGAACGCTTGGACACAGGACAGCAGCTGACATTGAAAGAGTTGTTGCTTCACCACCATGACGTTTTTGCCAAGGCAGGAAAGGAATTGGGAAAAATTGAAGGATGTACACATCGGATTGATGTGGGTGGTAGCCAGCCCATTCGACAAGCGCCCAGAAGAATCCCGCCCCACCGTCTGGTTGAAGTTGAGACGCTCATTTCAGATATGGAGAAGACTGGGATCATCGAAGCCTCCTGCAGTCCCTGGGCAAGCCCAATTGTCCTCGTGCAAAAGAAAGATGGGTCAACTAGGTTTTGTGTTGATTATAGACGTTTGAATGACGTGACAAAGAAGGATTCCTTCCCCCTCCCCAAGATAGAAGAGTTAATTGGTGGCCTGGCTGGTAGCTCGTGGTTTTCAACCTTAGATTTACAGAGTGGGTATTGGCAGGTTCCAATGGATCCAGCAGACAAGGAAAAGACAGCATTTTGTACTCCAAGGGGCCTATGGCAATTTGTTACTATGCCTTTTGGGTTATGTAACGCGCCAGCCACATTTCAACGAGCCATGGGGAGAATCCTACACAGAGAGATCCGAGAGGGACGAACCAAAGTGTACCTAGATGACGTACTAATTGATAACCAAAATTTTGATGACCATGTGAGGTGGCTACAAAGGGTTCTGAGAGTTTTAAGAGCAGCTGGGGCGAAGCTCAATCCAAAGAAGTGCCATCTCTTTTCAAGGCAGGTTGGGTATTTGGGATATGTCATATCAGGAGAAGGAATTGCAGTGGACCCAATAAAGACATTGAAGGTACTCCAGTGGCCTGTGCCAAAGAACGTGAAGGAACTTCGAACGTTTGTGGCAATGTGCTCATATAATCGGAGGTTTGTGAAGAATTTTGCCGCACGAATGGGCCCCTTACATGCACTTCAAGACAGCAGCAAGGAGTTTGTCTGGGGTGCTGACTGTCAGGCAGCATTTGACGACGTGAAGAGAGCGCTGACGCAACCTCCAGTGTTGGGCCATCCGGTTCCAGGGGGCATGTTTGTAGTGGATACCGATGCAAGCGATCAGGCTTTAGGAGCTGTCCTGTCACAAGTGCAAAACAAGGAGGAAAGAGTCCTGGCCTATTTTAGTAAATGCTTGTCCCGACAGGAACGCAACTACTGTGCAACACGCAAGGAGCTACTGAGCCTGGTAAAGGCCCTCCAACACTTCAGGTCGTATGGGTTGGACAATGGGGAGAAGGTGCTGGTAAGGACTGACCATGCGTCATTGAAGTGGTTGCGTAACTTCCGGGACATAGACGGACAGTTAGCCAGGTGGCTACAGTTTCTATCCCAGTATAATGTGGAAGTGGAGTACCGACCTGGGGCCCAGCATGGAAATGCAGATGCTATGTCTCGTCGACCCTGCTTAGAAGTTGAATGCAAATACTGTCTTCGGCTGGAGGAGAGGCAGGAAGCAGCTACTTTGATTGGTCGTATGCAAGTTGAGCTGTCAGCAGGGGCGTGGAAGGATATGCAACTGCAGGACCCAGACATTGGACCTGTCTACAAGTGGATAGAGGAGGAGGTGCGACCAGCCTGGCCAGTTGTGGCAGGGTTAAGTTCTTCAGTGAAAGCAATTTTGGCCATGAGGGACAGCCTTCAACTGGTCGATGGCGTGCTGATTAGGCTGTGGGGAGATGAATCAGGTAGAAAGCAGATAAACCAAATACTCGTCCCACAAATCAAGCGCAAGGAAGTTTTGCAGTCAGCTCATGGGCTTGGGCATTTTGGTCGTCGACGGACATTGAGTGCAATCCGTTCAGGCTTTTACTGGCCTGGATTGATAAGGGATGTGAAGCTATACTGCAAAACGTGCCAACAGTGCGGTCAAAGAAGCGGGGGAGGGCTCAAGCGAAAAGCCCCCTTACAGGCAACCACTTCCGGAGTGCCATTTGAAAGACTCGCAATTGACATACTTGGGCCCCTGCCAGTGACTCCAAGAGGAAATCGGTACATCGCAGTGGTGATCGACTACTTTACAAAATGGCCTGAGGCATTCCCCATGGTGGATATGAAGGCAGAAACTGTGGCACGAGGGTTAGTGGACAGCGTCATTTCCCGCTATGGAGTTCCACTGGAACTCCATTCAGATCAAGGACGGAGTTTTGAATCTGAAGTTTTTAAAGAAATTATGCAGCTGCTGAGGATCAACAAAACCCGTACTACGCCAGGGAGACCACAGAGTGATGGACTAGTTGAACGGTTCAACCGTACCTTGTGGGCAATGCTGGCCAAGATGATTGAAGAGGATCAGACGAAATGGGATCTCCAGTTGCCCTTAGTTCTGTTAGCTTACAGAGCCACGGAACATGCGTCGACGGGGTTTTCACCTGCGGAGCTAAACCTTGGCCGGGAGCTTATCGTACCAGTGCATGTGCAGGTTGGGAGGGTACCTGGGGAAAAGCTACCAATCACACATTACGCAGCAGAGTTGAAGATGGGGCTGGAGAAGGTGCATCAGATGGTACGGGAACGGCTGACCAAAGGGGCACTCCAAACCAAAAGGAGGTACGACGTGCGCAGCAGTGTCCCCAAATTCAAACCAGGGGACCTAGTTTGGCACTACCAACCACGGAGGCGGCTCGGCGTTTGCCCAAAACTTCAATCCCCTTGGATCGGGCCTTGCAAGGTGCTCAAGGCTTTGTCAATGGTGGTCTTTCGGATCAGGACGCCCCAACGGAAATTGCGCGTTGTCCATGCTGACACCTTGTCTTCTTATGGGGGCAATCGAGACGAGCAAGGGGAAGAGAAGAAGGGGAGTGATGTGAGGGTTATGCGTTAGTTATTTGGTTACTTGGTTGTTTATGTGAATTGTTTGAATGTTACTAATAAAAAGTTCAGTTCTGTGTTTGACTTCGTGCGTGATTTATCTTGCCAATTTAAAAACTAATACTCTCGTTCAACATCAAAAACTTTTCGAAATAACACCATTGTGCTCTGATAGACGTGCCTCAAGGGCCCATAGAAGTTTTATAGACATAGAATGTGAATATGAACGTGATTGGACGTGATAAATCACCAGTATCAAAAGAGGATCAAAGCAGGTGATATAATTGCTGTGGAATAGCCATAATAGTTTTTCAGGGCACTTGAGCTTACGTTTCCCAGTAGAGCAGGCGAATGGAATATCAACTCCTACAATGGTGCAGTATCCTGTGTATACCACTGTATACTTGCCTCCCGTATAACATCAATGAATAAAGCAGCACCAATACCGCTGGCAGTACATACAGGCTCTTTATAAAATGTCAATATCTTAGGCTAATCGGAAAGAAATCGCTGACAAGGATCACATAGCCGATCGGGGTTACTCTCTAGCTTATGATTATTGCCCAAAAGCTGTAGGACTGTCAATGTAATGTCATTAGTGGACATGAGCGTGCACAAATCCTTTTATCAAGCATCTGCAGTTTTATTCCGAGAATGGTTATATTCACTATCCTACGCGATAACAAGATGAGTATCCACCTAATGTAGTGTTTTTCACATAAGTACCCAGATATATCTTGTCAGTAAGTTGGTTCAAATTTTCGGTCACATTAAATTAGTAAAAACCAATGCAACTCGTCATTCCCGATAAGAGCACCCCTGTTAACAAAATTCTGCAGTCGGGGCAATGTATTTTCATTATAAAATGGAATTCCTGGCTTTTTAACGCTCGCAGTACTCCACAGAGTTTGAGCTGATGCAAACTTGATCAACTTGCGGTTAATAGAAAATTCTCGATTTTCAGACGATCTCCGGTGTCAGATATGCAACCTCAAATTCGAAACAGAAACGGAAAGAAACCTCCACGTCCTGGCGCACCCTCAGGACTGTCTCACGAAAGAGGAAATCCTCCTGCGACGGAAACTCTTCTACAAGGAGGTGAAGAAACAGCAAGAAGAGGACGAGCCCAAATTCGGCGACGACGTTAAACTTTCCCCTCCCAAGCCGCATCACAAGCCCAGGAGAATCTACAACCCTCCAAGTATGTGATCATTTAAGTTTTTTAATATTTGATACAGTAGCTTAATTTAATTATACCAATACGAGTCCAGTTGAATTTCTCTACGTTCGTTCGCTTGCTTTCCCTAAGGACAACGGGAAAGCTGTACCTTCGGCAGGGGAAAAGAAGGAATGAGGAAAGTTGGTGTGAATAAAATTGAATCGATCTATACCTACCTTCTCTGAGTGAAATTAATGGTTTTCCTATTTGAATCCAAGGCTTTCCATTTTAAGGTTTTCTACATCAAATAAAGTTATTAGTATGGAACATGTTTTAGCCTTTCGTTTATTTGATAATTACGGGCAAGCCCAATTACATGAAAGAAAAGAAAACAGCAAGACAATAATTCACAGAATCAAGTAGAAAACAAGCAGAATTAAAAATAGATATGGTAGTTCAACATAATGATTAAGCTAAATATAAGAGCAAATCGAGCACTATACACCGAATAAGGAGGATGATGATACAATAGATCTCAGCAGGGCACAAGCAGGAGTCAACAAAAAAAGTCATAAGATGGGTTAGCCTGAAGGCACAATTTAGCCAGATGAGGAAGACGATGAAGGGGTTGATTAAGTTGGGAGTTCGTTGGAGAAAAGGGTATTTCAAAGAGAGGAGACAAACGCGCTGACATCCTGGGAATTCTAAGATTCACCTTAGCAAAGAGGGACGGGCAGTCAAGTTGGTTTCTGAGCAGTTTGTGGAATAGTTTAAGATCTGCCAGGCATTTGCGAGTCTCAAGGGGCAGCAGTTGGCACAACTCAAGCAGAGGCTCATTATCGACGTCGCTGGCCAAGACACCAATCTTATAAGCGATGTACCTCAGAAATTTTCTCTGCTCTCTCTCCAGGGAATACTTGTGGATGGGCGACCAAACTGGAGAGGCGTATTCAAGAAGTGGTAAAACCAGAGACTTATACAGAAGTACAATTGCTTCAATGGTGGAGAAATCACGCTTGGTCCTCTTCAAAAACCCCAAGGCTCTGAGCGCGCAATGCATCAATGTGTCCAGAAAAAGTAAACTGGCCATCGCAGAGCACTCCAAGGTCAATCATATTATGAGTCCTGTGAAACGCAGATCCACCAAAATCATAATAATATAAAATGAGCTTTGGACTAACTACAAAAAAATCGTTATGCGGGAGTGTCATAAACATTTTTATTGGTGTAATAATACGAACATTCCAAAGACGGGTTTGCAAATAATTAATAGCACCATTATAGTAACTGTCCAGTCACTTTAAAGACTATGCTGCTGGGTCCATCCAGAAGGATTTGAACACGGGTCCGTGGTCTGACCCTGGACATCTTGGATGGTGTCAGGCCTGAGTCTGCCCCCGTTGTTGGTGGAGGGAGGGCAATGCAACCTCTGGCTATGCTATCAGATGGCATTTCCCTTCCCCATTGTATTTTCGTGAGTCCAGCGCCAGGACTCTAAACACTGCTCCTCCTGTTAGGACCCTGGTGGTCATCCATTCCAGTATTGTGAGAGGAAAGCCTGCCCATGTCAGCTCAGTTACTGACCAGGTTGTATTTCTGCTAGCTGCTGCTGCTTGGAGTAGCGAATCAACTTGGTACTTCCTAATACGGCTCTACTTGAATTGCTCTACGTTCGTCTTCTAGCTCTCCCTAAAGAAAAGACAAAGCTCTGACATCAACTATAGAAAAGAAGGACCTTCCTTCTCTGGATAAATTCTTGTTTTACCTAATGGAATCCAAGGCTTTCCATTCCATGCCCTAGACAAACTACCCAAAAGCCTTTATGCGGGTGTGTCATAGGAAGTGCACTCTCTCTTGAGTATAAAGGGGATTGTACAAATACTGCCAAGGGGAGTTGGCAGTATAAAATCTTTCAATAGCGTCAAGGGGACTGTACAGTCTTGGTGAAAAGAAAATTCTTCCTTACATGGTAAGTAGAAGTGAGCTCTGCAAAAGCATGTTT
>JAVIWC010000097.1:0-155132 GCA_031894815.1 Creontiades dilutus | reverse complement strand
AATGATTCACTATTTGAATTTCCAATAAGCGTTGGAGTGTGCGTGTTTCACAGGTCATAGAGCGATTATTGAATTTCAGGAGGCACACAAATATGATCAACTGATATTTTGGTTGAGAACTGATTTAAGGGCTCTATGCATCAGGGGGTCTATGCTACAGTAGAAAGTAGTTTAGTTTTCCATCTGGTTATGATATTGGGTGGTTGGTACTGTCCGTTCGATTTCTATGCTAAGATTCATCCGGGTGCTTACTTTGAAGCAGCTGCGAAAATATAAAATTCCCTCTCAAAGTTGAGG
This sequence comes from Creontiades dilutus, assembly GCA_031894815.1. Taxonomy (NCBI): domain Eukaryota; kingdom Metazoa; phylum Arthropoda; class Insecta; order Hemiptera; family Miridae; genus Creontiades; species Creontiades dilutus. The sequence goes on along the minus strand of JAVIWC010000097.1, from coordinate 154,835 downwards.
ATGTGAGGTTTTATAATCCGTTGTCTTAATAGCTAGTGCTGACACTCGTCGGGTCATAAAAATGACAGTACCGTACAAAGTGGTTCAGAATTCCTAGTTAGCTCGACAAAAATCGACTTTCTTCATGATGGATATGGTTAGTTCTCCCTTCCCGGTTCTTGAAACTGCCGTTATCCTTGTTGTGTGGTCATGGTTACCCTCTGGTTGTTGCGGGAATTTCTCATTCCTTTTTCACTGGAAAAGGAAACAGTTATTTCCCGTAATTAAAATTTCTACTCACATTTTACGTTTCAGGACGATTTGAACTATTTCAATGAGTACATGTATATCTGTGTTTGTTGGTTCGTGTATGCGTCCCCTCTAGTTCACAATCTTTCTGCATACAATATTCTGATAAAAATTAAAAAATAATGAATTTATGGTTTTTGTACAGTTAGTAGTGATGTGGTTTTTTAAAAAGCAACATTGAATTGCCTTAAAGGTTCTGCCAAACAAATATATAAATATATATTTACAAGCGATTTTTAAATTTTGAGGAGGGATATCGTGTAAGCTACCTAAATACATTTCATAGCCAATAAAAACGGTGTAAGATAGAACGTTGTCTATCAGTGTTGCCAAAAATGAAATTTCAATTCCGATTAGGTACTAATTGAAATTCCAATAATTATGATGTCATTGCGATCACTGTGGTTATAATTGCAAGTGTAATTCACTTGTTCACGTATTCAGCTGAATTTCTATAGTTGTTGGTTGAAATCCCAATGGTTTTTGCCAATGTAATTAAAAATGTAATTAATTACTAATTGTAACTGATTACTGCCAACTCTGTTCTCTACATTTCCACGACCGCCTAGATAGAAAAAGAATAGAAGATAGAATGCCGAAATAGATTTAACTTTTCTAGGAAACATAGACATCTTAATCCGTTTTTATTGGAACGGGTTTCCACAAGTCCGTCGCAAGTGCTTAGTTCGTATTTCATAGTCATTGAAATAGCTTCATTTTCTAAGAAAACGCTACACACTCCAGTATCCACATTACTACATCCCTACATCACTACGTCTCTAGGTTACTGCTATCAAAACAAAAACAATTATAAACCGAAACCCCATTGAAAGAATTTGCAGCGTTTCAATGCATATCAGAATGCTTCAACCCGTGTATCCGCTATAAACCCTTTTAGGAGTTCACTCCAGTATCCACATTACTACATCACTACATCACTAGGTTACTGCGATGAAAACATAAACAATAATAACATGCTGCCAACATACACGACTCTTGATTGGCCTGTATCAAGTATGCATCAACAAACTGAGATGCACTGATTCCTAATACAGAAATGATAATCTCATTGTAAGATTTTACGTTTATTGTAATAAGGCTTCCATGATATTAATTTAAAATTTAGAATCTTGACCAATTTAGTGCTCGCTCTATTATACGTCCGCGTTCTGTTGCCAAACTACCAATTCCTGAAAAAGGTTGTAGGTTTAGGGTTTCCGAAACCAACCAATGGCCTCCACCATTTAATCTATTTATTCGAGACTTAGCATCATGGGATACATACAGCTTTCAGGCCGTTAACGTGTTAAAAGAGAGCAACGAGGGATAAAGTTAACCCCAGGGCGCTTATTACTTCCGCCTTTAGAAGCAAGACAAAAAGCGCTACTTGATTCCTTTTGTGCGTGCAAGACCCCTAGCCAAACAACGGGAAGAAAGCCCGTCCGCTTTGAGAACGCGATACGTTTGAAGTATATTTTGTGAAAGTGCGTAGAGAGACGAAAAATATCAGCGAAATGTAAGTGTACATGAGCGTGTTTAGGGGCTTTGGGGTTCGAAAACAGCGTGGATGGATGAACCATTTTTAAAATATCAGATTTTGTGTCCATCATGCTGTCTACTTTTCGGATTGATTAATGTTTCTTTCGGGCTCCATTATTCTGTTTGATTGTTAGTGATAGATTGTGATTTGTTTGAATTGGGTTGATTGACCAGACCACTCGTTGTATTCTAACTCCTCTTTATTTTCTTTGGGCGACATTTCGGCGCCTTTGACGCGCTTCTTCATCAGGCACAATTACCTGTTTAAATTATATGGAGTCACATTAAATTTGATGGTCGTCATGTCAGGAAGACTTATGAAGCATGTAACAGAATTCAAAAATATCTTATACGTACACTAGTTTAATGGCCCTGCTGCGCAGGTTAAAAAGAAATAGGTGAATAACACAATTTTTTTTTTCGTGATTTATTAATTGAAAAATCAAATACATTTCATCTAGCAATTTTACATATCAATAAAGGTACACTCCAAGAGGGTAGGTTTACAGCAAAATCTAGCCCTTTATTATATAGCTCAATTAATTAGCACTGAGTTCGATTGCACTTCTATTCACGCAGCACAGTTCCAGTGGTTTGTTTCGCTTGAGACGTCGGATTTCACCTTCGTTGTCCAAAACGTAGAGCATCTCCGGGTTCACGTGTTTGTGGAGGCGATCTTCATGCTTCCTTCGCGTATTTTGCAATAATTTCATAGACTGTCTCCATCCTCAAATCTCGATGAATATCATCGTTTCGCATGTACCAAGGGGCTCCAACTATACTTCTCAGTATTTTATTCTGAAAGGTTTGGATTTTCTTAATATTTGATTTCTTGGCACAGCCCCAGATCTGTATCCCATAGGACCAAATAGGGCGAAGGATCTGCTTATATATACGCAGTTTGTTGTGAAGAGAGAGATGGGAATTCCTTCCCATTAGCCAATACATCCTTCTGTACTTGATTTTAAGTTCTTCTTTCTTCTTTTCTATGTGTTTATTCCAGTTTAATTTGGAGTCAAGTGTCAAACCCAAGTATTTAACTGCTTCAGTATGCGGTATTTTATTCGAATTGATCTCAACATCCAAGATTGGGACTTTTCGGTTAGTGAAGTTGATGTGGGCTGATTTTGATTCGTTCAGCTTCATTCTCCACATCTTGGTCCATTTACAAACCTCAGTAGTAGACGTCTGTAGTTTGCGTGTTGCAGCTTCTATATCATCTCCAACAGAGAGGATAGCCGTATCATCTGCAAAGGTGGCAACAGTTGTGTCTTCTTGTTGGGGTAAGTCCCGTGTGTACAGGAGGTAGAGTACTAAACAACACAATGAGGGAGTATAATAACAATATTAAAAGTCAAAAAAACGTATATCCCAAATCCCCGAGGAGAGGACCACGTCGCTTGCCCTGCGAGACGCTTCCCCCCGCTTGGGCCCTCCTTCCTTAACTGGCGGGGTCGGGGGGAGGGGGAGCAGGTCGGTTGCCCTGGGAGACGGGGGCGAGAATTCCACCCGCCCAGCGTTACCACCCCCTGAAACGTCGATATACTCTGATAAGCTGGTCTTTATATAGTGTGATGATGAATTGCACTACAATACTGAGGAAGTTTACTCTAATAGTTTTTTTAAATTCTAAATTTGTTTATTTGGCATTAATTGTTTAAAGTTTTGCACTTATATAGCTTTTCCAAGTCAGATTCGGAAATTTCCAAACCAATTTCAGAAATTTCCATTTCAATTTCAGAATTTTCCATTTCAGTTTCAGAATTTTCCATTTCAATTTCAGAATGTGATCAATATCCGGGTGGGAGCGTAAAAAAGGGGATAAAGAGAAGGAAATACGTAGGTAGCACACAAAATGTAATAATAAAATTAAAAAATTATCACGAGAGGTGATAAGGAACTGGTTCATCGAAATAAATAAAATTTGCTTCCGAGTCTGCGAAGCAGCGGAAACCTTGTGTTCACTTTCGGAAGCCAAACAATTTTTGTTGTCCGAATTCAGAATTTCCACTCGCATTTTGCGTTTCATAGTCTACTAAACAAATTTGGTTCCCTGTCTGTCAGTCCGCGTTTCCTTATTACAGCCATAACTTCCACAATTGTGAATTTAGCTCATATTTAGAGGGATGATGCAGATAAGATCTCTTGAGGTCCCATACGAATTTCATCTCAATATAATCAGCGGTACGCTCTGCGCATGCGCTAACGTGAAATTTTTGAAACAGGTATAACTTTTTGGCTGTTTCAAGAATTTTACGTTAGTGCGTTTCACGTTATCAATATCGATGAACTAGTTCCTTCTCACCTCTCGTGATAATTTTTTAATCTCATCAATACATTTTTGTGTGCTGTCTACTTATTTCCTTCTCTTTATCCCACTTTTTTACGCTCCCACCCGGATATTGATCACATTCTGAAATTGAAATTGAAAATTCTGAAATTGGTTTGGAAATTTCCGAATCTGACTTGGAAAAGCTATATACAAATATAGTGACCGGACTTTTTAGGCAAAAATTGTACCTCGTGAACGGTTTAAGGTAGAAAAGTGCTGTTAGCGGTATTTTGCTTAATTTTTGCTCTAGTTTTACTTATTATTGGTTTAGGTATTATTTTCAATAAGAACCTTTGTAATCGACCAAGAAAAAAAATATCCCCTTCAAAAGTTGTTGGCTTACGTTTTCAGATATGTAGATTTCAAAAATCGAATTGAAAAAAACCCATCCGTCCGCCATTCGTCGTCCAAAGTTTTTCTTCGAAACTGCTGGACCAAATCCATGGAAATGTTTCTCAAAAACCCAATATCGATCCAGGATCAGTGTTGGGCATTAGCTAACTAATTTATTAGCTAGCTAATTTTTCAACTAATAGATAAATTAGCTATTAGCTTTTTTTATAGCTAAACGAATAATTTAGCTATTAGCTATTGAGGAACAGCTAAATTTTACGACTAAATTAGCTATTAGTCGAAACGTAATAGCTAACAGCTAATTATCTGCGGTATTTAGCTGTCAGGAGCAGCTAAAGCGGTTAGCGTTAGCTGTGGCTGACAACTAATAGCTAATAGCTAATTTTGACGAAAAATTATATTTCTCCACAAAAACAGCTAGTAGTTGAGCTAACCAGTCAAGTTTTAGCTGGCAACAGCATTTTAGCTTTGGAATATTTTCTCGAATGAATTGTACTGTTATGCCACAAAACCAATTGACATTCCCTTTTCTCTGGCCACAAAATCGAATCTTGCCAGCAATTTCGGGTAAATTTTATTGAAACATAGGTACGACGTCTTGCTTTGTTAGATAGGTATTAGTAATAGGGTATTACTAGAAAAACAGTAGTACATAAGCCTATAACAGTAGTACATAAGCCTATTACTAGAAAAACAGTAGTACATAAGCCTGTAACGCCGAAAAGATTACAAAACTTGAATTTATCGCTTGGATGCCCTCTTACAGGCTGTTTGTGTGGAGAAATACAATTTTTTGTCAAAATTAGCTATTAGCTATTAGTTGTCAGCCACAGCTAACGCTAACCGCTTTAGCTGCTCCTGACAGCTAAATACCGCAGATAATTAGCTGTTAGCTATTACGTTTCGACTAATAGCTAATTTAGTTGTAAAATTTATCTGTTCCTCAATAGCTAATAGCTAAATATTTAGTTGTTATCTTCAGCTAACAGTAGCTAATTTAGCTGTAGCTTTTAGCTTTTAGCTATAGCTAACTTTTGCCCAACTCTGTCCAGGATGTACCAGTAATCGCGGTCCCTTGATCAATAAACCCTAAGGGATTATATTTAAGGATTAATCCATACAAAATTTCGAAAACCTTTTGATGTTTTGTTTGATTTAGATAGAAATTAGTTCCGTGAACCGAATGAGATAGTTCGTTCGGTATACAGCCGTCAATTAGCTCAGGAATCGCAGGTCTGTCTTTAATCGCTTGGATGCTAAAAGTAAGTGGGGACAGGCCTGTTGCAAGATGGATGCTATAAGAATACACTAGTGACATCGCTGTCTTCGATCGAGTTTTTCATAAGGTAATCTCGACAGAAGCAGGTTATCCTACAAAGTGTAAGCAAATGTTAACGCGATTGCGCGGCGAATAAGCGATTTGAAGGTCATACGACGCGGCACGAGGGTTTGCCGCAACAAACTAGTGAGGTGCCGCGCTTTTACGTCTGACAATTCTATAGAACAGCATAGTTTGATCGCTTATAGAACAGATCGCGTTGGTGGGTCGCTCGCTCGCGCTCGTTTTTCACGTATGACCTGCACGTATGGTCTGCTGCAGGCGACTTCTTCACGTAGGTACGTACACAGTCGCGCCGCCCTGTGGGAGAGTTTTCTCTCAAGAGGCGCGGCGCGGCAGGCTGCCAGCGGCCCTGTAGTACAGGGCCTGTACCTCGGTCTCAGCTTCAGTTTCGATGATGTTTTATTTGTTCAAAATAATGGTATTACTTTCGGTTTATGATTCAATAATAAACCATTGTAATCGCTCTTAAAAAAAAAAAAAAAATTTAACCCCCTCTGAAAATTTTATGGTTTACGTTTCAAAGGGTGTAGAATCCGAATCTGCTATAAAAAATTTTCCGTCCGTCCACGATTTCTCCCAAACGGCTGGAGCAAAAAATCTGAAATGTTCAGGAAAAATCCATCTTGGTCCGACAACGCCCCAATTCTTTAGCCAGCTCTCTCACTTAATTTAAAGTGCCCTTTAAGGGTTGTCAAAGTTTTGTAAAATCCCTAAAAACCTCAAAAAAAGTCAAGGCGGCCTAAATTTGGACTTTTTTTTTAAGAACATACCATGAGGAATCGAATGAGCCCTTCCCAGGTCCGTAGCTCAAACCATTCCCGATGTATGGCCAGATTTATGGTGCCAACATTTGCGTTATTTTGGTTTATTATTGTTTTTGTTTTGATTACAGTAACCTAGTGATGTAGTGATCGTGGATACTGGAGTGAACTCCTAAAAGGCTTTATAGCCGATACACGGGTTGAAGCATTCTGATAACCATAAAAAAACGGTGCAAATTCTTTCACTGGGGATTTGGTTTATAATTGTTTTTGTTTTGATGGCAGTAACCTAGTGACGTAGTGATGTAGTAATGTGGATACTGGAGTGAACTCCTAAAAGGCTTTCTAGCCGATACACGGGTTTGAAGCATTCTGATGATTTTTAAATCAGAAAATCTTTGCTCTAATTTTTTTAATAAAACGCTGCAAATTCTTTCACTGGGGTTTATTATTCAATTGGCTTGCGTTCATTATTTGAATTTCCACTAAGCTTTGGAGTGTGCGCGTTTCACAATTAGAGCGATTATTGAATTTCAGGAGGCACACAAATATGATCAACTGATCAATCCAAATAGGTATTTTGGTTGAGAACAGATTTACGTGCTCTATGCATATCTCCTGAAATTCAATAATCGCTCTATCACCTGTGAAACACGCACACTCCAAAGCTTAGTAGAAATTCAAATCATGAACGCAAGCCAATTGAATAATAAACCCCAGTGAAAGAATCTGCAGCGGTTTGGAGTTTATGTAGGAAAGTAAAGACATAAAATGTCAAAAAACTTCATATTATGCATTGGCGATGGAAAGCCCATACATAAATGTTGCATTGCAATAATACATCAAGTTTTATACCCATGCTATCGTTATATTATAGTATAACGATAATTATCGATGGCTTCTTTTCAACATGAACGTTGATTGTAACTTGTAGTTGATTACGAGTACTGCTACATCGGATTACGGACCTCAATAATTATCTCTCTTTCAATGTTTTGAGCTGGTTTTCTATAAACATGTTATGGTGTAAAAGGAAAGAATTTTTTTTTCAATGATGAGCTCTTACAGAACGTTACGGTGTCCCGAGTTATCTCTGGGATTCGCCAAGTCCTCCCAGTGGACGGGCCCCCGTCGCCGATTTTTATGGAAACCGTAACTCTCATCGGCTTATCAAAGAGGGTTAACACATCAGGTACGACATAACTTCTGATCAAGGGCAGAAACCCAACGGCCCAAATGGGGCTTAATTTCTCCTGAAGCCCTTTTCCCCTTTTGCTACGGGCCATTGGCCTCGTAAGGGCTTGTGCCTCCGCTACCGCTGGAGGTATAACCGTTCTGAGATACTCCCTCGCTGAGATACAACCCTTAGTAAATCCCAGAACTTCCTTTTCCCAACCGCTAACCTCTAATTGGCCTCACTTTGGTATCTTGGCTTATTTATAAACCTTTATTTTATACCAGCTCCTCTTGTTCCCTGGGATCATTAAGATCGTGGTGTTTCAATCATTGAGTCTACTTACCTAATTATCCCTGTTGAATACATCGCTTTTAGAGCTTTCTCGAGCCATGTTCTCTCAATATAGATCAATTTGACAAATCAAGACCAACATGAAAGGGCTTCCATAATTGTAAAAAAATGTGATCCTTTGGAAGGAGTTCTCGTAAGTTCTGTGGCTCATAAGAACGTGAAAAGATGTGGACGAAGACCATTTTTCAACCAACTCTCTTGATCTACAACTGGAGGTTCATTCAAGACTGATATTGTTACGAGCGTTCATTAGGAACTACAAATAATAAGGGCAGTAACTGAATTTATTGCAAATAAAGGTAGAAATATAACATTTGAAATCACCGGGCATTGGGCCACACAGCAGAGTCCATATCACAACTCGTGACCACTGGCCATATCATCAGATATATGGTCGCAGAGTTTCATTCTATTTCCGAGCGGTAATTTTGAAAGATCCCACTACAAATAATAAGGGCAGTAAACAATTGAACTGACCACTCGACGATCTATGACCTGAACCACTCAAAAAATGTCTACCAAATTAAATTGGCTCAGAACTTCTTCATTTGATGCAACAAGCACGTATGTAGAACTAGTTTAAGTTATGTGGGCAGAGCAACAAAATTGACTTCTTCACTCTTTAGATTCAAAAGGGCTCCCTCGCTTACTTATCTGGCCCAAACTGACGTTTTGCTTCCGAGTCTACCAAGGTAGCGGAAGCATTGTTTTCACTTTCGGAATGTGAAAATTTTTTTGTCTCCAAAATCAAAAATTCCACTCGCATTTTGCGTTTTAGACCTTTCTGAACAATTTTGGTTCCGTGTCTGTCTGTCTGTCTGTCAGCAAATCCTTGTTACGGGCAAAACTACACGAAGTTATAGTCCGATTTTGATGAATTTTCAGGGTTTGTGCGGGTTGGGGTGTAGATGGTCCCCTATAGGTTTCATGACCCCCAAATCAATAGTAGCCTCTGCCCACTTGCAAACGTGAAATCCTTGTTACGCGCATAACTCCGGGAGTTCTTGACCAATTTCGATGAAATTTTCAGGGATTGTTCGGTTTGATGTGTAGATGGTCCTCTACATAGTTTCATGACCCCCGGATCAATAGTAGCCTCTGCGCATCGCAAACGAAATCCTTGTTACGCGCATAACTCCGGGAGTTCTTGACCAATTTCGATGAAATTTTCAGGGATTGTTCGGTTTGATGTGTAGATGGTCCCCTATAAGTTTCATGACCCACGGATCAATAGTAGCCTCTGCGCATCCGCAAACGTGAAATCCTTGTTACACGCGTAACTCCGGGAGTTCATGACTAATTTCGATGAAATTTTATAGTTTGTTCAATAGTTGAACATGCCTACCTTTATTAGATAGGGGACTTGTCTAAACCGTGCTTACAGGTCAAGCGTCTGAAAAAGTAAGGCACGTGCACTGTGATTTCTCGAGTGCGGTAGCGTTCATTGTCACCTTCCAGGTCCCGTAATGTGCATAAACTCTTCAAATGTATTCCACGATCCTAGGGAATTCTCGTAACTTTCACTGTAGAAAAGGAATTTGTTCAGGTACCGAAGAAGAATCGGTGAAGAACGTGATACAGTCGGAATCCTCTTCATCTGTTTTCAGCACTTTTCCGTTTTCCACCGCCCATTGCTAAGCTTTCATCTTCTCATCTAAAGAAACAGTTCGCACTCTGCAAAATTTATGCAATTCGAAGATGAAGGATCTACAGAGCATTGATAATTCTGACTGGAATCGGCTAATCTGTCATCTGTGTTTACCAGAGCTAATAAACATTTTCTCGGCGAGCTCCTTGCGACGATCACTTCGGATTGTTTCGTCGTTCCACGAGCCGATTCAGAGTTGAAAAGTGCCTGTCTTGCTGCGGCCCTATATTGTCGGGCGAAATATTATTAGCCGTTTAAAACGCTGCAAATTCTTTCACTGGGGTTTATTATTCAATTGGCTTGCGTTTCATGATTTGAATTTCTACTAAGCTTTGGAGTGTGCGTGTTTCAAGGTGATAGAGCGATTATTGAATTTCAGGAGATATGCATAGAGCACGTAAATCGGTTCTCAACCAAAATACCTATTTGGATTGATCAGTTGATCATATTTGTGTGCCTCCTGAAATTCAATAATCACTCTGTCACCTGTGAAACACGCACACTCCAAATTCTTTCAGTAGGGTTTATTATTCAATTTCATCATGAACTTGCAAGCATGATTTGAATTTCTAATAAACTTTGAGTGAAAGAATTTAGAGCGATTTTGAATTTCAAAAATATGCGGTAGGTATCGCAGGTATCGATATTTTTTGATCAGTTGATATAAATCGGAGTATCGATACTTTTGAATGAATATCAATATTGGTACATGAGTATTGAGCGTTTTTTTTTGTTTCAATAATTTTTTATTGTTTCAACTGTATACACATCTAGTAACTTCATTTGATCACTTATATTAGCGCTTTGTGGGTAATAGATCACTACCTATAACCATTCATCACATCACTTCACTGGGCTGTAACTAGGTCCATGGGTAGAGTATCGAGTATCGATACGTTATTTTAAATATCGTATCAGAAAGAAGTATCGACCTTTCAAGTATCGTCCTGGTGGTTAATCCCTACCTCAACCTTTAAGGGTGTGTTCGCTGCAAGACATGAACTTTTTCGCTTTCTAAGAGTTAGGTTAGGGCTGAAACATGTGTTGAAAAGTGATTGTTGATTAGGGATGAGTACCCTCCCATTAACGTTTCAGGCTTACGGTCCTCCGTTGTGAGAAGCGCCCAAGCGAGCGGCTCAGAGTTTCGTATACGGATAAAACACGTTGTTCGGGAATCGCGAGAATAAATCAGAATTCAACGGCGGTTTTTGTTCTCGGGCGACTGAAAAGCTTTTCCCCTCCGTGAATGGGAGAAGAGGAAGCCGGAGAGACAAAACAACTCTTGAGGTGCCCTCGTCGAAAAAGACTGCCAGCGCCAGCCGCTCGCAACATTGTTTTTACAACGGGCGGGAAACCTCTCGCCGCATTATACGGCTAAACGTTCCGATACAAGTGCGTTCAGTTCAGTTATCCCAGATCCTAACAAATCAAACACAGGGGACGGCCGGAGGCATTCAGCCTCACGGAACTGTTCGGAACCCCAACTGCAACTGTCGTTTTTTTAACAAAACTGCTAGAAAAAGGTGAAAAAATCAATATACAAGAAGTGCCAGTCATATAACATGACGATCTGACAGAATTGTATCAATCGTTTTCAAAATTTAACCATATTGAATTGTTTTGAAACTTAAGATCAATTTGTGTTTCTTCTTATCATATTACACTGGTAGGCTGTGTGTTCGTAAATCAACCGCGTCAACCCCGGTTTTGACAATGAGTGTTGAAGGATTTCAAATCAATCAAATAAATGGCATAAACCGTTTATTTGTTATTTATTACACGTCAGACCGCCAATTTGAAATGGGATCAACTGGGTTCACACACACACACACGCTCACTCTCAAAATGATGGAAAGGAAGTAGCACTACAAATATCCCATTTTAACAAATTAACAAAAACATTAATTGAACTGATTGCAGACCGCTACACTTGAACACAACACACACACACACGCTCACTTCATAATATGATAGGATGCTGGAGAGGAAACAAATATATATTTATTTTCATTTCTAATACCCAGTATCTACGGAACTTCAGACAAAGTCGATGCAGGTAGAAATGAAGAAACCAAGTTTCAAATTAGCGTTACAAATACATTACAATATTGTGAGAAATGAATGATTCCATTCGTACAGTGAAGCCCTTAATCTTAAATCTTGTGTACAACAACCAAAAATATCTGTTTTATTATTATTATTGCTATTATTATTCCCACAGTGTCCACAGAACATCTGACAAAAAACTCACTCTCACTTTCGTAGTAAAATTAAATATGTAATCACCCAAACAATGGTTTCGGTAAGGATTATGAATTGAAAATAATGTCTCTGCGCATGCGCAAACGTGAAATCCTTGCCACAAGCATAACTTTGGGAGTTCTTGACTGATTTCGATGAAATTTTCAGGGATTTTTCGGATATGGTATATTTTATAGTTTGTTCAATAGTTGAACATGCCTACCTTTATTTTCTCAAGTTATACTCCTGCATAACAATAAATTTACCCTAATTCAATATTTACTTCGCCTAATTGAACGAAGTTCTTTAGTCAATAATAATTTTCAATGATCTATACAGTCATGTTATGGATACGAGGAAGCTATGTGCCACACCCACTTGGCAGACGTTTTTATACTTGTAACGGCTGTATGCACAGAGAAACCAAAGAAAAAAAACACATCTAAGTCAATTCTGCTTTGTCGATCACTATCTCTGGTGATCGCAAGCGTAATTGTGGATGAATGTCATTCCTGGGATTTACTGCATAAAGAATATCTAATACCGAACTACTCGGGGAATCGCTGAATAATAACTTATCTAAAGCGATCAAGTTTCTAGCGCCCAGTTTATTTTCTGCCGCTCTCTCTTCTACGGCGTTGCAGGATCAGTAGTGTGGCAAGTTACCTTGTTACACGCGGGAAGGTAGAACCCAACATTAATTAGCCAGACGGGGAGGAGAAGTTAGTTGGGGCGTGGAGTCCAGTCAGCGGAACGCTCCATCGATGCATAATATCGATTCGTGGATATCGATTCAATACCGTCTTAAACGCGGATACAGACATTTTACTCTGCTTTACCGCAGGTTCTTCCTATTACCAGGGCCGTAGCCAGGGGGGGGGGGGGGCTCATGGGGCTCGAGCAACCCCCCCCCCCCCCCCCCCCCGAAATTATTCTGGAAGTAAAGTTGCTTTTTCAATTAGTAAACTAGACAAATTTGGAAAAATAAATAAAAATATTGATTTATTTATCGATAGATGAATAAAACAGACTTTTATTTTAATTTTATAGATATAGATATTAGAATTTTATAATAAACTAGTTTAATGGCCCAGCTACACAGGTTAAAAAGAAATAAGTGAATAACACAATGAGGGAGTATAATAACAATATGCAAAGTCAAAACATCGTATATCCCAAATCCCCGAGGAGAGGACCACGTCGCTTGCCCTGGGAGAACGCTTCGTTCCCCCATTCTGCTGGGTGCCCTTTTATTTTGCCTTCCTTCACTGGCGGGGTCGTTGGGAGCAGGTCGGTTGCCCTGGGAGACGGGGGGAGAATTCCACCCGCCCAGCGTGAAAAGCTGATATACTCTGATAAGCTCGTCTTTATATAGTGTGATAAAATAGAAGTTTTGGAATAACCTTGGAATAACACTACAGAAGGCTGCGCGGCGCCACCATCGCTTTTGAACCAGGCTAAAATGTAATCCTTTCTTCCGTCCAAAACTGTATCAAATACTTCTTTAATTTAATTGCACTTAATTAAAAATAATAAATTTAACATTTTAACCTTGAAAAGGTTTTTGCGATGGGACCCCTCGCCGAAAAGCGACAGGAAAGAGTGAACAAAAGTAGCGCGTATTTTTATAATGATTTTCACTTACAACCGATCGTTGCTAAGGAAATTTATTTTCGCCATTTTTCATCGCACGAAAATTGTTCACCACGTTTTGGAAAGCTGTGAATTTATTTGACAGCAGACCACATCCTACGCTGCCAATTTCCCCCTCCTTACATCCCGAGAAAACCATTGGTTACGAGTTCGTTTTGCTGACAAAACTTCTTATTGGAGTGAAGTCCTTGCTTGGTTACCTATGATTTTCAGTTACAACCAGTTTTCTGGAAAGATTCAGGATAGATTGGAAAAGTTCCAGGACAGTTGCTGGGGTCAGATCTTTAATAATAAAATACAGTGAGAGTTACGAAAAGGTATCTTATACAGGGTGTCCCGCACTTAGTGTAAAAAAAAAAAAAAAAAAAATTGGGTGAAACTACATGGAAAATGGAGTATATCGCCGCCAACCGCGATTTTTTTCCTCAACCCGTTGCTGAGATATGCTATTTTTAAGAGTTTTTTCAAAAAATCGCGTTTTTCGCCATTAAAACGCTTTTTTCTCGGCAATTTCTCAACATTTTTGCACATTTGACCACATTTTCGCCGTCTCAACCATTTAATTCTGATTGGAATTGACGGAGAAATTAAAGTTCGAATGCCAGAAAACGTGTAGTTCGTTTTAACGTAAGTTGGTAGGTGACGTACGATATGGGCCACAGAAACTGATTTTTCTCGATTTCAATTAATGTTTTCCGGCATTCAAGCACAGGTTCGAATTGGGCGTTAAATTTCCTGTAAGAAGAGGTTCATTTTGTTTCCAAAATGTTTTTTCCAGGTACTGTAAAAAATTAAAAATTGAGAATTGTGATAAATGTGTAAAAAAAATTTGGAAACAAAATGAACCTCTTCTTACAGGAAATTTAACGCCCAATTCGAACCTGTGGTTGAATGCCGGAAAACATTAATTGAAATCGAGAAAAATCAGTTTCTGTGGCCCATATCGTACGTCACCTACCAACTTACGTTAAAACGAACTACACGTTTTCTGGCATTCGAACTTTAATTTCTCCGTCAATTCCAATCAGAATTAAATGGTTGAGACGCCGTTGGAAAGCTTAGAAGTGGGAGAAGTTTTTATCAAATTTGACAACGAAAAAAATTATTTTTGTGGTCACGCCGAGCGTTCCAAGTTTTCAAAAAATTTCACTTTGCGAAAAATGTTCATCTTTGATTGAAAATTTCGGTGTTTGGAAGATCAGTTTTGGAAATCAAAGTAACTTCATCTTATAGAACATTTAACGCAGATTCCGAAAATGTGGTCAAATGTGCAAAAATGTTAGGAAATTGCCGAGAAAAAAGCGTTTTAATGGCGAAAAACGCGATTTTTTGAAAAAACTCTTAAAAATAGCATATCTCAGCAACGGGTTGAGAAAAAAATCGCGGTTGGCGGCGATTTACTCCATTTTCCATGTAGTTTCACCCAATTTTTTTTTTACACTAAGTGCGGGACACCCTGTATAATACAGTGAGAGAGAGATGAGAGAGAGACAGAGCAAAAACCTTATCAAGGTACATCATTTTATTAAAATGTTTTTTATTCAATAAATTTGTCCTTTTAAAAAATAATTTTTCTTCTCACTGGTAAACTTTTAAAACCCTTTGTAAATAAAATACAAATCAATGAATAATTACTGATTTGAGCCCCCCCGAAACGAAATCCTGGCTACGTTCCTGCCTATTACAATTCTAGAGCGGGTTTCTGATAAAACAGGTTCTAAGTGGATGGTTTTAACATTGACAACTTCGATGTTTGGTAACAACGTAACGGTAGTGATTATGGGGAACTAATAGTTTCGCCTTGTTACGGCCGTCCCTCGAGTGGGCGGTGAGCTGCCAAGTGGGATCAACTGCTGAATAACGGGCGAGATCCCAAGTGTGGCGGTTGAGAAGGTAATTGAGTCGGATTCGGCCCTGTGACTACCAGTGTTAACTCTGAAAGCCCTCTAACTCTCCATTCGTGGACCGGCGTAATGAAAAGGCGTCCCAACTTTGGTCTATAGACTCACTGATTGTAAACGGGAGACTTAAAGTTGGCCATTGCTTGAAACACCACAATGGGTACCTTCCTACTGGGTAACAAAGTCTTTAAAGGTTGTTGTACAAATTATGTATCACTCCATTTTTGATAATATCAAATTTGTCAATATCTTTAGAAATAACTTTAGAAGTATTGAATAAGACAAAGACCCTTCAAGTTTTCACGAAGAATGAAAAAGTCACAATTCCGTGCACAATGAGTAAAATAAGGGTATAGCTTATGCAACCGATAGGGCTTATGATCGATTAACAATACAGATTCGTCGTCCTTCTAAACTTCTAAATTTATTTACATTGTCGGTTTATTATTCAATAATAACGACGCCCCAATTCTTGAGCCAGCTCTCTCACTTAAATTAAAGTGCCCTTTAAGTGTTGTCAAAGTTTTGTAAGATCCCTAAAAACCTCAAAAAAAGTCAAGGCGGCCTAAATTTGGACTTTTTTTGAAGAAATATCCATGAGGAATCGAATGAGCCCTTCCCCAGGTCCGTACCTCAAACCATTGCCAATGTATGGCCCGATTTATGGTGCCAACATTCGCGTTATTTTGGTTTATTATTGTTTTTGTGTTGATATCAGTAACCTAGTGACGTAGTGCAGTAGTGATGTAGTAATGTGGATACTGGAGTGAACTCCTAAAAGGCTTTGTAGCCGATACACGGGTTGAAGCATTCTGATAACCATAAAAAACGCTGCAAATTCTTTCACTGGGGTTTATTATTCAATTGGCTCGCGTTCATGATTTGAATTTATACTAAGCTTTGGAGTGTGCGTGTTTCACAGGTGATAGAGCGATTATAGAATTTCAGGAGATATGCATGGAGCACGTAAATCTGTTCTCAACCAAAATCCCTATTTGGATTGTTCAGTTGATCATATTTGTGTGCCTCCTGAAATTCAATAATCGCTCTATCACCTGTGAAACACGGACACTCCAAAGCTTAGTCGAAATTCAAATTATGAACGCAAGCCAATTGAATAATAAACCCCAGTGAAAGAATTTGCAGCGTTTTTAGATAAGGAAAAAGTGTACGAAATGAGCGTACAATGTCGAGATAATTAGAAAATAGAAATTAGTGGGTTACCCAAATTTTTTCCGTTTGGAATGATTTGATGTTAAGAGATTCTTATGAATTGCTGAGAATTCAAATTCAAGACAGACAAGCATAAGCAAAGACATTGAAGGAGGAAGGCGATGGAGTTATCGGTTCCACAGATCTTTGTGAAACTCGTTGCGTTCTGACGGTTATGAATCTCGAAAGCAAGGTCAAATGCGTTTAAGCAGCCCAAATGAGTATTTATTTATTTTTTATCAAGGTCATCGTCTGTACCCAATTACATAATTATAACAAAAAGATAAAGATATTAGCACGTACAGTCATTCGTTGGTCAATGATGTCATTTCTCCACTGATTGCTCATAACGTCCTTAATTAATCTAGCCGAGAAACATTAAAGATATCAATATCCCGGATTTACATATTTGCCAAAATCATTATCCGGGGAGTGGGGGAGAAAAAAACATGTAGTTTGTACGCAGGATAGGGACATTGTGGTACAAAATAAGGTAGTCAAAAGTCACAACGAGTAAAACCAAAATGCGATAAACAGTTCATGGCACCCGAATCATAGATTAACAAGCGATGAAAATTATCCCAGTTGGGGTAGTCCACCTTGTTTCATCAATGTAAGACATTGTAGAGGATCTGTACCTTGGTAATTCACATTTTCTCGTATTCTTCTTGAAGTGCCCGTTGGAAGACTAAGTATTGATAAATTTATAAAGGAAATATTGGAGCATGTAGGTTTGGTTACGAGGGAAAATATTATCCAAAATGCCACATTCTCTTCAACGGACGACAGTCCAACTGATTCATATTTTACCTGCAAAACCGTATTTTGGACTCTTTCTAGGACATAAACAAAAGCGAATGACATATCTGGGTGGCCGAACTTGATTTAGTATTCGAGGATGGGTAAAATTCCAACATTGCACACTGCACTATGATGGTTCCCATCGTATTCGAAAACTCTCTAACCAACTGCGTTGAATTTTGCTGATGATTAGATAATGACCTACAACATACAATATAACATTCAACCGCAGTAATCTCAGCTGTCTTTTTCTTGGCAGGGCATTAACGATGCTCGTACTAAATTCAGCGTGTGGAGCTGTCATTCCAATATGCCAGTTTCCAGTCACAGAGTGTTCGTCAGGTCATCGTCTAACCCAATTCGTTGGTATCAGTATTCAAGAATAATTGTTATTAATAAAAAGTCTGAAAAAAATTCCCAAAACCGAATTGTTATACCAGTATCCATCTTTACTCGATATCTACAAACTGATATTCCTTCATATTATGAGGCCCAACTTTTTACATTTTTTTCCATTAAATTGTTCTATTTTATACAGATATATAAGGCATCAAAATTGTACACGGTCAAAATATATATTAACCTTACGAGGTGCTTTTTTATTCAAATTCGGGCCTACTATTCTCTTTACTATCGTTTAGACCGCATCCTTAAATAGTCCGCAGAAAAGGTAAAGTTGGTTAATAGGATTGGTTTATATTGATATCAATTTGATTGAAATACAATGATAATTGAAAAATTTTTAAAAGGTCGGATGAGAAATGGGCCGATAATTTTCTAAGAGAGAGAGGGCTTGTCGAAAGTAGTTAATCTTTTCGTTTCTCTCTTTCCGGAAAGTGCCCACTTGTAACGCGATTAATCGTTCCGCTGTAGCCGAATAAATGGTGACTAGTATCACAGTAATCCTGATTTACAGGAATAGTTTTAAAATTTCGGTGTTTTGTAGGATTCAAAAAGGCCTACAGGAAGCTGTAAACCGTTGTGAGCTGCGTATTAACGGAAATTACCACGCAAAGAACAGGTGTCACGTCGACTAAAGGGATTCTGACGTCTTTCTCTCACCGCCGGATCGTGTGTTATTTCATCCCGACGCGAAGGTCGCATTTTGCCTCTCCACAGTATCAGATGCCCCGGGGAGGCCGCCAGATAAAGAGAAGACTAATCGGTGCCCCCGACGGCAATTAGTCAACGTGTTACTCTGATTGCGTCGGTCACGTCAACCCATCTGATTAATTAAATTAGCCGGGAGGCGCACCTGGCGTAACGATAGGTGCCGGAATAGAGTTACGATCTTAATATTCGACTCTCGATAATCAATGTGTCATTCGGTCGATGAAAACGGAGCAATAAGTGAATCCTCCGGTTCGAGGTAGCATGTTAGTAGGATGTTACAAAATGGTTGAATTGATAAACTCCATCTGTAAATTACCGTTTCTTCATGAAAAACTGAGGAGCAGTTTTGAAAAGATGCTTTATTCGGCATCAATGTGGAATAACTAGTAGATGATGGCGACTCATTCCAAGTACATGCATATTCATCTCCCATGTATCAAAAAAGGCCACTCGTGAAGTTTCTCGTTTTTCAGAACAAGAAAAAAAAAAAACGCTGCAAATTCTTTCACTGGGGTTTATTATTCAATTGGCTTGCGTTCATGATTTGAATTCATACTAAGCTTTGGAGTGTGCGTGTTTCACAGATGATAGAGCGATTATTGAATTTCAGGAGATATGCATAGAGCACGTAAATCTGCTCTCCACCAATATACCTATTTGGATTGATCAGTTGATCATATTTGTGTGCCTCCTGAAATTCAATAATCACTCTATCACCTCTGAAACACGCACACTCCAAAGCTTAGTATAAATTCAAATCATGAACGGAAGCCAATTGAATAATAAACCCCAGTGAAAGAATTTGCAGCGTTTTTTTATGGTTATCAGAATGCTTTAACCCGTGTATCGGCTACAAAGCCTTTTAGGTGTTCACTCCAGTATGCACATTACTACATCACTACGTCACTAGGTTACTGATATCAACACAAAAACAATAATAAATCAAAATAACGCGAATGTTGGCACCATAAATCGGGCCATAGATCGGGAATGGTTTGACCTACGGACCTGGGGAGGGGCGCTTTCGATTCCTCGTGGAGTGTTCTTCAAAAAGAGTACAAATTTAGGCCGCTTCGACTTTTTTTTGAGGTTTTTAGGGATTTTACAAAACTTTGAAACCCTTAAAGGGCACTTTAAATTATGTGAGAGAGCTGGCTCAAGAATTGGGGCGTTGTCGGACCAACATGGATTTTTCCTGAAAATTTCAAATCTTTTGCTCCAGCCGTTTGGGAGAAATCATGCCTACGGCGTACGGTAACATTTTTTACTGCAGATTGGATTCTACACCCTTTGAAACGTAAACCATGAAATTTTCCGGGGTGGGGGGTTAGAATTGTTTTTTTAAGAGCGATTACAATGGTTTATTATTGAATAATAAACCAAAACTTTGACAACCCGTGAAGGGCACTTTAATTTCAGTGTGAGAGAGCTAGCTCAAGAATCGGGGCGTCGTCGGACCAACATGGATTTTCCTGACAATTTCTGTGCGTACGGCGTACGGCGGACGGACGGAAAATTTTTTATTGCAGATTCGGATTCTACACCCTTTGAAACGTAAACCATGACATTTTCAGGGGGGGGGGGGGGGGGGTTAGAATTTTTCTTTCGAGAGCGATTACAATGGTTTATTATTGAATAATAAACCAAAACTGGACAGAATAGTTGTTTTGTTGTTGTCATAGCTAACATTTCAATGTTTCGAATGAGGCCACCAGGGACTCTGTAAGTTCACTTTCTCTCTTAAGATGGCAATTTAATCTTCTTTCTACGCTTGGAGGATTTTTTGACTGGTTCTCAAATTTTACTCATTCATAGTAACAGCAAACCGAGTGAACTGGAAGATCTATAGCTAACTTTTCAGAGTGAGTCATGTCTTTTCGGATTTTTCAGAAATTTTTGACATCAGACTTTTACCACACCGGGCGAGATGCATGCGAAAAAGTGGCGTTGGCTGTGGGTAGAAATTATCTGGTTCAAGTTCGTTCGGTAGTCATTATCAGAAACCACAAGATCTTCAATTGCTGTGTTCTGATGCCATAACTTTCAAATTTGTCAACTGCTTCATTATACCGTTACTACAGCTGAAATTGTGTCGAGTTCGGTGAGAATAAACCATGTTTGTGGTTCTTCAAATCTGTTTCCTTAGTTTTTGAACAAATCTCACCCGAAAATGGTCACATCTACACTTTAATCAATGGATCCATCATAACTCGAATTAAAATAATTTGTATCTTAACCATTCCATCAGTTTACACAGCACCCTATCATTCCCCATTTCTGATATTCACTGCATTTATTGAGCTATAATTCGATTATCACCGATCAATTTCTAAATTTACGAGAGTCATAACTAAATCTATAGGTAGCCATCCTGTGTTCAGTCCTGCTCTTAAATCCCTTTAGGGTATGGTTGTCGATCACGAACCGCGACTCGAACCGTGACTTGTTAACAGCAAATACGTAATCCAATATACCAAAGTAGAACTTTGTCAATCACGCACCGACCTAAAGGTAAATCGATCACGTCCCGACCATTAAAATAGAAAAACAATAGAGATAGCTGACCTTATAGTTGTTAGATTTTTGTAGCTTTTAGGTCCATTGCTTTTTACAAGTATACAATAAATAGGTATTATGATGATTATTAATATTACTATTCATAAAATAGCTTTATGATTGATTTAAGTTCTTTTCAAGTGAAAATCCATGTACTACTGTAATATTGTAATATAATATTGCTACTCGGTGTCACAACCTTCGAGGGAAAACTATCCCTTTAAAACTTTATAATTTCTTCACGGATGGGCTTCCAAGACAAATCACAGTCCTATTGTCTTAAAAGAATGAATTCTTTATTGCACCGAGTATATTATTTTGAAAATGAGGATATTCAAAACTAAGACACAACACAGAGTTTTGTTGGTTATGACGATAGTTTCTCTTCGCTGCCTCAAAGTAAGGTAGGTCAAGTGGTTCGGTTTGTTTTCTCTCGATACAAACGTGTCGTTTCTTCTGACGATATCACTAGAGTCAAGGAGATTGAAAGCTTCTCCGCAGACGTGGGATTTTAGTCGTTGAGAGAGAGAGAGAGAGTGATCTGCAATTAATTCAAACAAAAGTCACCAAGGCGCTTTGTCAATATTTCTCAGCTTACATGTGTGTGTCAACATTTATTCATCTTATCTTAACCGCGTTTCTATTATTTTGGTTTTACTGTAAGTTCGCTAAAAAACTCTAGATGCCAATACAGGTCTTAAAATGAAGGTAATTGAATTCTATACACTTGGCGGAACACTTTTTCACAAGTTTACAATTAACTATTTAATTATATATATGTATATACATTTTCCTCTATATACTTTTATTTGTTATTTATTATTATTGTCACTTTCTTGGAAAAAAAAACCAACTTTTGCATTGAGTAGTATCTCATGGAGTAATGTACATGCTTATCTTATACTTATCTGTCTCAAATTGTCTTCTATCAGATTATGTGTAATTGAAAAAGGATGGTAACCATAAATTTTCCTGCTTCCCTTATTTTTCACCAGGTTGCCCAAATTGCCTTTAAATTTAAAAGATCTATAAGTTCTCCTTCCGATAGTGAGCCCTTGCCCATACATTTCATTTTCCCTAAACTCTCTCAAAACCGGACAAGTGGCCAGTGAAATGAAACGACATATTCAAAAAGAAGTTTACATTGAGCATTTTTCACCAGGGTCCTTCCCTCCACCAAAATCTGAATTCACAGTATATTTCTGTTCGTTAATCTCGATAGTATCATTACCGATGTTATCGACCAAAAAATATCGTCTAGTTTTCAGAACTGACACAAAATAAACAAAAAAGCTGAAGAAAAAAGAATCAACCGTGAACAAGATACAATCTTTTCCACAATTTTTGCCCCTCAACAACAAGTTGTTGTCATCAACCGCAATTTCTTTTCCTATGGACTTAAGCTCACTAATCTTCTTCTAATTCACTGCTTTTTTATCGTCATGCCAACACTCATGTCAGCAGCCAAACCACTACTTGAATCCTGTGGATATTATCCATGGATAGTCTTTGATCGATATTTTCAGCGACTAACTCATCTTTGTGGGCATAATATTTTTCAAACTCGTGAGGTGAAAACAATTGAACTTACGATCGATATAATTTTAGTCGTTCAAAACATAATATGTGATATTATCAGATGCGATAATCGGGGGTATTTTGGGGAAAACGCTGCAAATTTTTCAAATAATTTATTATTCAAAGCGTTCATATTTGAATTTATACTCTTCACGTGTGCCCCAAACAGGTTGATAGAGCGATTATTGAACTTCATAGATATGCATGGAGCACATAAATCTGTTCTCAACCAAACTACCTATTTGGATTGATCAGTTGATCATATTTGTGTGCCTCCTGAAATTCAATAATCCTCTATCACATTGAAACATCACTACTGTCAAAGGTTAGTAGCTATTCAAATCATGAACGCAAGCCAATTGAATAATAAACCCAGTGAAAGAATTTGCAGCGTTTTTTTATGGTTATCAGAATATTTCAACCCGTGTATCGGCTACAAAGTCTTTTAGGAGTTCACTCCAGTATCCTCATTACTACATCACTACATCACTAGGTTACTGATATCAAAACAAAAACAATAATAAACCAAAATAACGCAAATGTTGGCACCATAAATCGGGCCATACATCGGCAATGGTTTGACCTACGGACCTGGGAAAGGGCTCATACTATTCCTCTTGGAAAGTTCTTCAAAAAGAGTTCAAATTTAGGCCGCCTTGACTTTTTTTTTGAGGTTTTAAGGGATTTTACAAAACTTTGACAACCCTTAAAGGGCACTTTAAATCAAGTGAGAGAGCTGGCTCAAGAATTGGGGTGTCGTCGGACCAACATGGATTTTTCCTGAAAATTTCAGCTTTTTTGCTTCAGCCGTTCGGGAGAAATCGTGCGTACGGCGTAGGGCGGACGGACGGAAAAATTTGTATTGCAGATTCGGATTCTAAACATGAAATTTTCAAGAGCGATTACAATGGTTTACTATTGAATAATAAACCAAAAATCGGCTGAAATATCGGAAAAAATATTGGTTCACTAACTATTGATGTCCGATACTATTGGCCCTTGCATCATCGATAGAAAAATGAATAGAAAATAATCTGTCGATGGGGCATCAATAGAAGTAGCAATCAAAGCTGTGCATAACAGTCACGGGAAAAAGAAACGTCGAGGGTTTCAGTCTTAAAAAGCTCACAAAGTTTTCTATATGATTCAAATGCGTAGGAGCTGCGATGAAACCAATGATAATTGATATTATTTATGAACCCCGGTCATGATTTTCCATTCTCCCTTCTCGGGTTACTGAGCGGTAAATTAGGTTTTTATGACCAGCCCGCTGATAGGGGCAGCGCCATAATGCGCAGTTAAACTAAGCCTAATGAAGAGCAGGGATAATTTGAAGGAAACAGAAAGAGAGCGGGCGGTGGGGGAGAAGGGTAGGGCGAAGGCCAATTTTGTGGGATTAATAGGAAGTGCAGTAATTCACGTAAAAAGTCGATGGGTCCTGGGAAAGAAGGGCGCAAGTAGGGGTGGGTTCAAGAAAGGGGGTAAGTGGTTAGGGGTAGATGGGCCTAGCTGCTACCCTTTCCGAGCCTCCTCTCCCCCGCTATCGTCATGACTCGATCAAAGTTCTATTAACCTAACAACGGGAGCATGCTAAGTCTGAACTTAACGGGTTGTCGACATCAGAGCCGGAGCGATGTAAATCTCTTTCTCTCTTCGGCTACGTCGTTTCTATTAGCTCTTTTTAGGTCGTCTCTTTGGAAGCAAGGCTTCATCAGTAGAGGGCCGCCTATTAGAATTGATCCAGGCGGTTGTGGGACGACCCGAACACAGGGGGATCCGTCGCAAGCCAATTGAATAATAAACCCCAGTGAAAGAATTTGCAGCGTTTTTTTTATTTATTGAACCTCAATACCTGCAAAACGCGCACACTCCGAAGCTTAGTACAGATTCAAATCATGAACGCAAGCCAATTGAATAATAAACCCGAGTGAAAGCCCCGAGTGAAACCCGAGTGTAATAATAATGAATAATAATCAACAGTAATAATATTTACCTACATATCATCAGCGTTTCATACATATCATGATGCTTCAACCCGTGTATCGGCTATAAACTACAAGTATCCACATCGGGTATCACTCCAGTAACCACATTCACTATAACTCGACGCTATCGTCAAGGTGCATGGCTATGATCAAGTAATGCGAATTACCTTAACATTACCCTGTGTCATTGCAGAAATATCATTAACGTGTTTCCGTTATTTTTGTTGCAGTGGAAGACAAGATATGGCGTGCTGACAAAGATCTCTCCTGCTGCAGGTAAAGTACCCAATAATTTAAACTTCTGGTATGCTGAACATAAATGTTATTTTTCGGTTAATTAAAATCATATTATGTTGATAACAATCAAAACAAGTTGACAATTGTTGATACATTATTAGCAACAAATTTTTGACATTTAAATATGGATTGGTTATAGTAAAGCTTAGGTACATAACTAAGTCTCTAATGGTTTCGAATGTTAGAAGTGTCATTTGTTGCACTTGAGATTCACTGAATTTCTTTTTTCACTGTGCGGATTTTGTTATCGCGAACACCTTAATTCACGTACACAGATCATGAGGCTTATTTCTCTTGAGTCGTCTGGATAGGTCGTCAACGTCGAGGAGCTGCACAGCTTCTTCATTGACGTGTAGTTGTAGCCGCTTGTGATGGGCTATAGCGTGCATTCTGATTACTTCATTTACTGTTGGTATACAAAGTTCTTTGTGAAGTCGAACATTTCGGGTGTACCGGTATGCATCAACAACACACCTAAGTACATTGTTTTGAAACCGCTGTATAATATCGCGATTACTTTGAGCAGTACAGCCCCACAACTGCACTCCATAAGTCCAGACTGGTTTGAGGACTTGTTTGTACAACGTTAATTTGTTCTGGATTGACATCTTTGAGTGCCGACCCATTAACCAGTACATTTTTCTGAACTTGAGAACCAGTTCTGCTTTTATTATTCTTGACATGCGTTTTCCATCGCGACTTAGCATCCAGGGTCATACCCAGATACTTGGCCTCATTGGCGTGCGGTATAGTCTTGCCATTGAGATAGACCGGAATGTAGTCAAGCTTGCGGTTGGTAAAGTCAACATGAACTGATTTTGTTTCATTCATCCTGATCCTCCACTTTGATGTCCAGTCTTGGATTTGCTTAATAGATCTTCTTAGTTTAGGAATTGTTGCATGATTCGTTTCACCGACTGCTAGGACAGCTGTATCATCTGCAAATGTCGCTAGTGTGTTCTCCCTTCTTTCTGGTAAATCACTGGTGAACAGGATGTACAAGAGTGGGCCAAGTACACTTCCCTGCGGAACACCTGCGTGTATTCTGTGAGCTTCTGAGTAGGCATCTTCATGCTTTACTCGGAAGTATCGATCTGATAGATAGGATTGTAATAATTCTGCATATTTTGCTGGTAACATTTTCCGGAGTTCGGAATTTAGCCTTTGTCGAATGCCTGTGTTACATCGAGAAAGATGGCAGAACACACCTTCTTACCTTCCAATGCCTGCTCAATGACACTTGTAATCCGATGCACCTGGTCTATGGTAGAGTGCTTTTCACGGAAACCAAATTGATGAGAAGGTATGAGTTTTCGTTCGTTTACAACTGAAATCAATCGCTTGTGGATAAGTTTTTCAAATAATTTAGAGATATTGAATAGATGAGGAGCTATACATTTTCAAAATCCGCCCTGTTCATACGCCGCCTCATATCGTGCCTCTTCGAACGATTCCTCCAAGTGCCATCTCGCTGATCTCTTCCTTTCAAAACTCGAAATAACTCGGATAATTCTACTATAACATGCTTCATTTGGCTATCAAAGTCATCATACGGTAGTCACTTTTTTCGATTATGATGCATAATCCCTGCAACTTTATTCAAAATCCATACATAGTTTTGGTTTTGATTCGCGGTTAATTGATGCTTATTAACTCCATCCGAAAATTGAAAATTCAACAGATTCGATTGTCAGAAGATCTTGGAATCGTGGACATCCCAAAATCAAAGGGTTGGCGACTACACAATAGCTCTTCTTCAGGTTAGACTGTGTTAATCAAAGGCGATCTCAGATAAATTCTGTTATGGGCCGAAAGGGATCCCAAATGGGGAAGCACTCGGTTCGAGTGGTTCGGATGGAACGAGCAGGATTAGTGATGAGAGTGTGAATGAAAAGAGAAAACCTATTGTGTCCGGGCTATTAGTCGCATCTGCGACCTCCCGACGGAGGGATGGGGAGAATGACGTTAAAAACAATGCGGTCCTCCGAGCTATCCATCACGTTAGAGGCGGTTGCTGGTGGCGTACGGAAGGCGCGTGCGGCTCCACTACTTCAAGTCGAGTGCAATAGCTTCAAGGGGTTAATAACTCCGCCCTTTACGACTCCAGACACTTTGTACTCGCGTAATTATTTTTTGGGACGCTTCATTTCATGTAGAAGATTCATTTCGTAAGTACCAATGTCTCGGGGGTTTTCAATTTCAACAGATAGATTGATAGATAGATAGATAGATAATATACTCTATTTAGTGAACATTTCACATAACAGGTGAGTAGCACCGCTTATTTATTTACAAAGAATCAAAAAACAACAAAAGGAACAAACAGATCATATTAAAGCTATCCACCTTGGGTATAGGTATTGAATATTTATGAACACACGTTTTCATCATGTGCCAAACGTTTAACATATGAATGTATTCAACATCAGGTTTTTTGTTTTTTTAGCGTAGAATACGCTTTGGCCATGGACTAACTAGCCGAAAAGTGTCAAGCGCGAGTGGAACGAAAAAGGTTATGGTATCCAGGAACGGAATTTCCAACGGAAGTTGGAATCCAACGGAAGTTGGAAACCTCAACTTTCTTTTCCCACGTTGGAACTCTGCCCTGAACTGTTTAACACATTACTCCTAGTCGAATCATTGAGAGATCCTTTCGGTAATGTCGGCTACAGCTACAGATGTCAATGTAGTGTGAAGCATTTTGGCTTCTATCATCTTTGACGTCGTGTTCTTTCCGCTTTCCAAAGATTGCAGGCGAAGAAAGTGTGAAACATCGCCTGTTTCTTGGCAATTCCGTTAGGCAGACTTGGCTGTTCAATCTGGTTTTGAAACTGGATGGCTATGGTCTAGCCAGAGACTCTGAAAGATGTCTGCACCATATAAGATGTCTCCTCACCCCACCCCCTTGCCATTCCCATTCCGATCCATAAAGCACGGCTTCTCCTCTACTTCTCCTGGTCCTCTTCACTTTCTTCTTTGGGTGTTTATATGATTGTAACTGAAGGAGCTCCTTAAGAATTGGGCCTCTGTTTCCATATTTCGCCATCAAAAGGGAAACTGGTGATAAAGTGAGCTTTCCACCCTTATTGGCTTACGTATTTCAGAGGTCCTATCTTTTAATGGGTCGCTGATGTCATTATCCCCATGTTTCCGAAGTTTATCTATGTTAAGCAATCTTGAGACAGGATTTCCCCCTAAATGGGTATTTGTTATTACCGATCTGCTTGACATAACCTCCAGTTACAGTTTATGTAGTTTTGCTTCCGAGTCTAGGAATGGGTAACGGAGGCTTTGTTTGACGAGATGAAGAAGATAGAGACATTTTTTCTCCTAAATTAACATTTCCTCTCCCATTTCGCTTTTTACACCAGTCTGAACAACTTGAGTTTCTACTCTGCCAATGTGTGCATGTCGGTCCGTGAGACCGCAAATCCTTCTAATAATCGAAATTCTTCAGTTTTCATCAAATTTTGATTGATTTTTAAGGAAATAAGCAGATTACATTGTGGATAATGGCTCAGGTAGTTTCATTTCTCTCAAATCAATACGTCGCTCTGAATGAGCATTTGTAAAATCCAGCAAACACCATTTTCTCAATTCATAGATTTCCGATAGCGCTCAAAATTTTAAGGAAGTCGGAGCAGAACAGTCTAATAATCTCATCGATTTCAATCATGATCGTATCATTGTTCTGTCCGAAGTGGAATCAGCGTGGCAGACACAAAATACAAGTCAACCATCCTTTTGTGGGTGTTGATGTCCCGCGAACTGTCCCTTCGGGTTCGATCGTTGTACGAAGCTTCTAATCTACATCGTTTGAGATTATTCAAAACATTTCAATAGTGTTCATCTCATGTCACCTATAGGGGGAGCTGCCTAAATTGTCAAACTTTTTTGACTGGCACGCTCAATCGCAAAATTTGCATTTAATGAAAACATGTTTTCTTCACAGTTTCATTCTTCACATGGTAAGAGAGGGAAACATTTGAAGAGGAGGTATAGCAAAACGGTACTTATATCGGTTTTATGAACTAAATTGTTTTTCGTACTCATAAAGACGGAAATAATAGTGAACCGTTTCATGGCACTAAAAAACTATAAAACCAACTCAATTTTTCTTCACAGTTTCATCTAAAATATGTATATTTAAAAACTGAGTTTTTTGAGCAATTCAAGATGATTGGGGTTAACTTTTATTAAATCGAAATTTGAGAAAACTATTGGAGAGCCTTTCAAACTATTTACTACGGTCGTAATCCGTAATTGGAGGGAGTAATCATTGTATGAAAACTTGAAGTAGATAAATTAAAAAAGTTGGTAGATGATCTTGGGTAATTCAAGGAGGAAAAGGGTTCTATGGTAATTTTCAGATTGAGAAAAAGTAGGTAATATTAATCAACAACTATGGGGATCGCTTTGATCTTAACTTCCTTATACTTTTGATAGCTGAGAGATCTTCCCCGCGATCGGCGATTCAAGGATGGGCTACGAACGGCAGCCTGTAGGTCGTTGATTGAAAAAAACGTGTTTTTTTTTTAATAATCCTTTTGAAGCGGACGCCGAAGTTATTAGAGGAGGCGAGTATTGCTTTCTCAACTAATTTACGATGCCGAAAACTGTCGAGAGAAAAGTGAAGACCGCAAACAACGAAGAAATTCTGAGAAACAACTTGTTCCCGAAGCCGGGGGAAGTTGAAGCCGCGAGATTCATAAGAACCAAAGCAGAAACAGTTGCTCGAGCGGATGGCTGGTGCAGTTCTGAATAAAGCAAACATTCCTTTTCATACTTGGTATCAAATTAAACGGTGATGATGGGAAATTTGAGATTTGGCCTTACAAACTTATGGTACCCGTTTTTACAGATGTCACATCTGTTGATAAGTACAGCTCAATAGCAATGAACAGTGGCGGATCTAGGATTTATGTAAGGGGGGGGGGGGGGGGGTCAACGAACCGGGGGGTCTGGGGGATGGAAAAAACCCCACAGTTATGCTGGGTAAAATTTTAAGAAAAGTAAAGGCAGAATGATGCGTTTTAGGCCTATATTTTTACAGGCATGCACGTGCGCCATATACCAAAGGCCTAGGACAGTGGCACGAGTTTGGCGTCCATAAAGCGGCTCTTTAGACGTTTCATTTTACGTTAAAAAATGTCCTTAGTTAATGTGAAATAAAACCTATTTAACTATTTGAAAGACAACTATCATTTCAAATTTCAAAATCTCTAAAACATATTAAAATATTTCTATTATATCTGGTGTATTTTCTTGATCCGCGTGGGGGGGGGGGGGCACGTGCCCCTGTGCCCCACCCCTGAATCCGCGCCTGGCAATGAATCAATCCATGAAATATATAACGTCTTGCCTTACAGACCCATTTTCTGGGCAATGAGCTATACAATTCATTCCACTTCTTGGAACTGCAATGGATCATGACTGTTTCTAGGACGTGGATTCGGCTGTCAAAATTTCCACAATTAGTGAGGGAAAAGGTATCATCATTGAACTCTTTCCAAAGAGGTATAGTGAGACCTCATTTTTTGTCGAATCTTTGGAAAATAATTAAAAAAGACCAACTCGTCCTAGGAAAATACAGATGGTGTTGAGATTTTAAGGATCAAATGTACTTCCATTTAAAAATAATGAACACAAAGTTTTTAGACCTGGGTAACCCTCATTCTACTGATCATAGTAATGCAATTAACGAAATTACAGTTTTCTTATTTACTGTAATTTGGACACTCGGAATGAGTTGAAGAACTAACAGACAATCAGAATGAATGCAAAGCAGAACACGTGGATAAATATTTTTAAAAAACCCATCTTTTATGGTTGTACTTGCTTACAATATAACACCAGCCCAAAGGCATTCACCCTCTGAGGTAAGAGTAAGCAGACAATCAACTAGAAGATGCACAATCTTTGACCTTTTAAACAAAATCGATCCACTAGTAATGGATTAGTACTTTACTAAATTCAGTACTGTACACGAGCTATTGTTATTATTATTAAACGAACCCCAATAAAATGCTCAGGCCTTTAACCATAAAACCAAATACCCTTCGAGTTTGAACGAAATCTGAAAAACAGATCATGAGAAATCAACGTTTTAAGAAATTCATGTTTGCGAATGTGCACTAGGTACAACTGATCAGAAATGGTTCTGTGGTGACACTAATGAAATTTGTAGAAAGCTAACCCATAGCCTCACTGCAAGTTTAATCAAATTTGGTTGATTGTCTTAATAGGTGTATAACAAAACAAAAGAGGAACTTTTGAGCCCGAGGCAAAGAAGCCTGTTGGCATGTTGCAATTACCTGAATGTTTAGGGTTCGATCTAAAAGATTGATCTCTAATGAAGGAACTGAGGTGGTTGAATAACTGTTGGCGTAGAATATCCTCATTGCGATTCGCGCTTCAAAAAGCCAAAGAGTTTGAATTTGCCGTGGATGAGTTCAAGGCACACAAAAATTATGTGTAATACTATTTTGGCTGCCCCCTCATGGAGCATGCGACTATATGTGGCTCCAATTGACGAAATCGTAGGCAAAACCGGTTATGAGACAACCCATTGTTTGAATTCCCCGCGGTTTGTTCCGAGTGGCCCTTTATTAAGTTTGGTGTTCGATAGGGATGTCAAGAAGATATTGGTATATCAAAATATCGATATTCTTCCGTCGATATATTGATATTTTCCGATGTATCGACATTAAATGCACACTATCGGATCCAATATTTTTCAGCCGCACATAACACCATCTTGTTGCCATTACCGCAGAGCTGTAGATAGGTTTCTCCAAGCCGACATATTGCTGTTGACGGCCAGTTTCTGAGTGACTGTGTTGTTACGTGACTGAGATGTTGAGTGTACAATATAATGACGGCGCCAGGTTATACAGTACCCGCACGACCTCCCGGTCTTGATGGTACTGTAGCTCTTGCTCCTTCAAATATATATATATTGACGATGATGTTGGCTATAACTATAACGTTTTCAGTATTGTACTTTTGAAATCTACCAATGGAGAAACAAAAAAATAACCGGAATTCCTGATAGTCCAGTAATCTTTTGCTAAAATCAGGGGTTAGCTTGCGAAAATTCCCAATTTGCTGGGTTGTTTCTACCCCTCCAGGGGTGCTAAACCTCATTTTGCGGACAAATTAACCTTGTGCTAACTTCAGAGGCCCCGAAAAACCGCGATTTTTTCGGACTTTTTTCAGTTTTTCCGCTATAACTCGAAAACTACGCATCCTAGCGAGAAAACCACTCCATTATAAAATAAAGTAGACAAAATTTTCTACAAAATGACCTACTCACACTTAATTTTGACCAAGCGATCACCGAGATATAGGGGCTCAAACATTGGCAAATTTTCCCAAAATGGCCAAAATTTGCAGAAATCACTCTTTTCCGCCAAAAGTATTCTTATTGACGTACTTGATGATGATATTATAATTTATTTTCATATTTTGTGTTATGCTACATCGCCTAGCTTCGTCACACCCCCCCCCCCCTCCCACCACAATCAGCGAAATCAGCCAGAAATGTAGGAATTAAGAATATGACACTGATGTATCTTAAAATCTTTTTATTGACCGAAAGTTATTATTGTAATTGAGTTTTACAGTTATAAAAAGTACCTATTAGCAAGGAATAAAATGTTGATGTATTTACAGTATTCACAAGTATTAATAATACAACAAATGTTAATGTAGGTACTGTACAGGTCGTAGATCGATTGTCATCCTTCAGTAATGATCCTTCATAGTCATCTGAAATACAAGATTAGAATCATTGTATAGATTAAACCAGGTGAGAAAAACGAAATCAGTAGATATGCCAGTATGAAGTGATAAGCCACTTATTGTCGTAAGGTTAAGTTTTAAAGAGAATAATTTACCTCCATTCTCCTGCTTCCTGTTCTTCGTTTCCTGGTTCTTCATGGAGTTCGAGGAGTGGCCTGTGCGTAGGATGCCACCGTTTGATTTGAACAACAGGCGTTTCTTATGTGCGGAAGATGTCTCTGCAGTTGAATTCGTTAAAACTGGAGTTTAAATCGTTAAAATTCGAATTTAAATCGTTAAAACTCGAGTTTAAATCGTTAAAACTCGAGTTTAATTCATTAAAACCGATGTTAAAATTCGATATGTGATAATATAGGTAAATATTATTCAATATTATTACTGGGGTTTATTATTATTATTACTGGGGTAAATAAATATTCTTTCACTGGGGCTTATTATTCAATTGGCTTGCGTTAAAATCTTACGAGTTTAACCGACATTAAATACACACATATCGGATCCGATTGATTCGCCCGACCACGTAACTAACCAATTTTTCAAATGATGATCGAACGAGTAATTGTATATTAACTCGAACGGTCTTATTCGATTCAGGAGCACGTGAATCTTTCTCGACCAAAATCTGAATTGAAATATAGAAAATTCAATAATCGCCTCTTCCTGCAAAAGTGAAACACGCAGACTCCAAAGTTTGAGTTTTCGATTTTTTTTTCAACACAAACCTTCAGGGAATTCATGGATAGGGACAGGCACATCTCGGATTGACGTTGGATTTTTGAGGCAAATTTCATAAACTTTGGTTCAATAGTTTCGGAGAAAAGCTTCGAACGGACGGATTTTTATTATATCCATTTTTCTGGAATCTACGTATCTTGAAACGTAAATTAACAATTATTGTTTGGTAGATTATAATTATTTTTGTTACTAATTACAATTAGGTCTTAAGGCGCGTCCACACCAGTAACAAATAGCAAAGTTGCATAACATTTGTTATAAAACATGCTATATAGCAAGTTTTAAAACTTTTGTTGATACAACTATGTTACAAAACTCTCCCCTCCAATCTGTCCACACCAATGTAACAAAGAAATGCAACATTTCAATCATTTGAGGATTCAGTAGTAATCATGGCTTCGGAGGAAGAAGTTGTGCTGGCCGCAGCGGCCTGCGTGATTTTGGCATCTCGCGAGAAACCTACTACGCGCAGATACTGGGTGCGACCCACAGAACATAGAGTAAATTCTATTTCATAGAGTGTATTCTATTCATAGAGTGTATTCTATTTTCTATGGTGCGACCTTCGCTGGAAGCACGACATCGGTACAGTGGAACTCACCTGATGGATGACCTGATGGAAGATGGGAGAGACCCACTTAGTGGGGAAATCAGGGATGATGGAAGTTTTAAAAATTTTGCTATATAACCAAGTTTTAAAAATTTGGTCAGGGGGGCACCCTGAAGGGAGGGCATGAGTTGTTACAAAGTGGGAGTTGTGTGTGTGGACGAGCTGCTTGTTGTACAACCAAGTTATCTAAATTCCTTTGATCTTTACCGACAGCCTCTGGGTTGTAACCTGCTATATAACACGAAAAAAGTTACACAACATCAAGTTATATACCTAACATTTTCAATTTGAATTCTCTAACAAGTTACATAACTTTTGCTATATAACCGTTTATAACATGTTTTGTTACTGGTGTGGACGCGCCTTTCTGATGAATCCCCTCACTCTACACTACATGCGATTTGAGCGTGTAACTTTAAGAGTAAAATATGTGTACGGCTCCACCCATCCTCGAGGGCGGTAACGAGGGGGAGTGACTCCTTTAATTACTAAAGAACGAAGCGGAATTTCCACTCGGCGTCCGGGGGATTCGACAAATTACACCGACGCGCAAAACCCTTCTGGCCGGCACGTTGGCAACCGGAGCCGCTCAGGGCGGTCGGGCGATCGGACCTCCGGAGGTGGCTTGCGGTTCCTTCGTAAAAAACCGGGAGAGAGAAACCCTCTTCCGAATCGAGAACCACTGCGGAACTGTCCACCGCGCTCTAACAGGAGGCTCTGATCCCCCCCCTTTTTTTTGCTTTTTACTTCTAATTCCTAAAGCTTATTTCAACTTTTATAATACTTTCGGCGGAACGGGAAGAGAAGGACAATTGGGAGTTCATAACCGAAGAAGTTCTGTCGGGTAAATGGGTGGAACGAATACAACATTATTGCGCACCTGGGATTGCCCTACTTTATGAAGGACACGAATTTATTTTGTAATTTTCACTTCAGATTATTGCACTCTTTCTTTTTATGTAATAACATGATTGTTAAAAAAATTTTTACCATGGAATATTCCAACGACCGTTTGAAAAAAGACATGGAAATATCGACGGACAGGTTGTGCTCCTGTTGCGTTATGGAGTCAGACGGAGATATCGAAAAAACGCTGCAAAGTCTTTCACTGGGGTTTATTATTCAATTGGTTTGCGTTCATGATTTGAATTTCTACTAAGCTTTGGAGTGTGGGTGTTTCACAGGTGACAGAGCGATTATTGAATTTCAGGAGGCACACAAATATGATCAACTGATCAATCCAAATAGGTATTTTGGTTGAGAACAGATTTACGTGCTCTATGCATATCTCCTGAAATTCAATAATCGCTCTATCACTTGTGAAACACGGACACTCCAAAGCTTAGTAGAAATTCAAATCATGAACGCAAGCCAATTGAATAATAAACCCCAGTGGAAGAATACTTATTTACCCCAGTAATAATATTGAATAATATTTACCTATATATTATCAGCGTTTCATGCATATCAGCATGCTTCAACCCGTGTATCGGCTATAAACAACAAGTATCCACATCAGCTATCACTCCAGTATCCACATTCACTACAACTCGACGCTATCGGCATCACTAGGTTTCAAACAAACAATGATAAACCAAAAAACGCAAATGTTGGCACCATAAATCGGGCCATAGATCGGGAATGGTTTGACCTACGGACGTGGGGAGTGTCGCATTCGATTCCTCATGGTATGTTCTTCAAATAGGTACAAATTTAGGCCGCTTCGACTTGTTTTGAGGTTTTTAGGGATTTTACAAAACTTTAACAGCCATTAAATGGCACTTTAAATTGAGTGAGAGAGTTGGCTCACGAATTGGGGCGTCGTCTGACCAAGATGGATTTTTCCTGAAAATTTCAGATCTTTTGCTCCAGCCGTTTGGGAGAAATCGTGCGTAGGGCGGACGGACGGAAAATTTTTTATTGCAGATTCGGATTCTACACCCTTTGAAACGTAAACCATGAAATTTTCAGGGGGGGGTTAGAATTTTTTTTTTCCAGAGCGATTACAATGGTTTATTATTGAATAATAAACCAAAAACGATTTCAAGGAACGGAGTAGCTCTGATCAGCTGAGTAACCCCTGGGCTACTTTCTTTTTTATTCGATTTACATGGCTGACTTTTAGATAGGGTAAATAAGTATGGTGGAAAATTCGAGTTTGTCCAGTGGAATCTCTTTCAGAAGCATGAAATACTTGTTTGTATCCACCTCGTCGATTTAAATCCTCCGTCGGTTTAGAATAATCCACTACCGGAGCAGTGGACATCCCTGTTCACGACTGGTGCAACTTCCCTTTTCACGAAAGGATATTTTCTCAATTTTCTACTTGTTCATTTGTATTGGAACAAGCTCTCGGTACGATTTTCAAATGAATATATCGTTGCAGACCAGAGGCGGACACGGGGTGTCCTCTACTAGTGCAAGAGGTGTCCACTACTAGTCCATGAGCTATCTCTACTTATACATGAATTGTTCTCTACTGGTGCTCACTTCATTCTTATAGTTGAATGGAATTCTTTTTGTTTTACTACCGATTAGATATAAGTTAGGTTCAGAGCCCAAGAAAATGCCTTTTTTTAAAAAAAGGGAGCTTATTTGACCAAAGACTTAAGTAACAGCGAGGTCTCCGAGCAAGAGCAAAGCAAAAGACTGACTCTCGCGGATCGCGGGATCCCTATTTAATACGTCCTGGTGCTGACGCAGCAGCGGGGTTTTATATCGCTGATTTATCTGTTTATCGTGCACATAGCTTATATACATGATTTTAAACGAGATTTTACGTCGTCTTGTTGATATCTACGACGTGTCCACTACTGGGTCATGAAGTGTCCACTACATCAACACTAGAAAATTTTAGCTGTCCACTACTGGTGTTTTCTGTTATTCCACAAAATTTGACTCTATTTCTTCAAACATTTATAAAATTGGTGTTTCCTTTGATTAAACTCAACTAAAAATGTCTGAAGAACGTGTAGACACCCAAAAAAAGAGAGCTAAAAATTTATGAGGTAACACAAACAATCACACAAGATTTTCTTAACATTTACAGTGGTAATTTTTATTGCAGATTCGGATTCTACACCCTTTGAAACGTAAACCATGAAATTTTCAGGGGGGCTTAGAAATTTTTTTTTTTCCAGAACCATTACAATGGTTTATTATTGAATAATAATACTATACTAATAATAAACAAAAACGATTTCAAGGAACGGAGTAGCTCTAATCAGCTGAGTAACCCCTCGGCTACTTTCTTTTTTATTCGATTTACATGGCTGACTTTTAGATAGGGTAAATAAGTATGGTGGAAAATTCGAGTTTATCCAGTGGAATCTCTTTCAGAAGCGTGAAATACTTGTTTGTATCCACCTCGTCGATTTAAATCCTCCGTCGGTTTAGAATAATCATTTTTTAAAAATTTGGCACTGTAAAATAACTTCAAATAGTAATAGGTACTACGGATCACCTTTATGTATGCTATTGTCTTTAGATGATCCTAGTAACGTGTTTTTGTCGTCTTGGTTGTTGACAGCCGTTTCAACAGTTAAGACAACGAAAGACCAACTTTGAAAGTTGGTTATGGTATACTACAGACTGTAAGATAGCCTAGGGAATTTAAAAATCTGTTTTTTCAAGCTTTTCCTGCGAAATGACGTTAATAATTATAATCCACCTGTAGCTTCCAAGTAAAAAAATAGCTTATGCACCCATTGCGGCCACTTTTGGACATCTTAAAAAAAAATTAACCACGAGGTATATGGAGTCTAATGGGAATGTTCCATAGGTAACTATGGCCTTTAGCAGCTGAATAACTCTTGAACAACTGTCTTGAGATGCTATGGGTAAGTTTCAGGAGAAAGGGCTGTGGAAGAACGCAGAGTTTTTAAAATTGTAGTGACTCAACTACAACCCGTACATCTAAAATCATTACGTGCACATAAACCATAGGTATTGCTGGGTGTATTGTTCGATTCCTGCACTGGATGGTTCTTCCCAATTACAAACCTGATTATTCCACGTCAGAATTGTATCAGGGTAGCAGGGAAAATTGCTGTTTATTCCGTAGTGTTATAAAAAAATGCATTATAACATATTGTAGTATGACGAAAGTAGACGAATAGTA
This sequence comes from Creontiades dilutus, assembly GCA_031894815.1. Classification (NCBI taxonomy): domain Eukaryota; kingdom Metazoa; phylum Arthropoda; class Insecta; order Hemiptera; family Miridae; genus Creontiades; species Creontiades dilutus. The sequence continues at coordinate 116,438 of JAVIWC010000097.1, read as the reverse complement.
GACTATTTTATTTCAAACGTTAAATATTATGCTATTAGATGATGAAATGTTCATTGTAGATGTAAGGTCTTATCTCATAAGACTCAAAGTTTTAGTTTTGTAGGTTTTATTCCCTTTCTTTTTTTTTTTTTAAATCCTCAAATGTCCTTAAAAATACACGTTTTTTTTGCATAAAATCTCAATTTCCTCAAAAAAGTTCTCTCTAAAACCTAAAAATTAAATATACCATTGGAAAGCTGAGACTTTTGCGCATTTTTTAAGCTTACAGGCTCAAACGTATCATTAAAATTAAGGGGGACTAATGAGCCGTTAAAAAAAGAATTTTTTTTTCAAAATTTGACAAAATTTGCTTTTTAGGCTCATTTTCACCCTTTAGTTCCTTTTGAAAAATTATTATTAATGATTGAGACGATAGATAATTGTATGCTCATTCCGACGGCATGCTTAGATTTGCAAATACTTTGAAAACGCCGGAGTTACGGCCGTTTTAGCGACGTAAGTTCGGAAACACGAATAAAATCTTAAAAGTGAAATAACTCGAAAACAAACCCCCCCCCCCCCCCAAAAAAAAAACTCTAGCAGGCACTTTTTGTTGGAAACTAGTTGTAGAACACGGGTGCGAAGATTTTCGGATCATACGCTGTACACCCTGTATATGGAATTATTAGTAAACGATACAGTTTGTAGATCACAGAAATTTTATTGGTTTGAATGAAAATGAACGGGAATCGAGATATGTATGAATATTTTTCGGTTGTCACCCCCATTGACGAACTATGGGTTGGAGTTTTAGTTGTCTCATTTTCTGAGTATCTTCATTTTAGCCATCCGGCAGGAAAGCGAGTTGGGAATTTCTCATTCATTTGAAATAATCATGTCGACAAAGATACAAGGAAGGTGCGTGCGATGCAGCCGTTAATAAATGCCAGCGGTTGTAAACGAATGTTAACTCGAATTCCTCTTCTTGTGGTGTCTGACACGCGAACGCTCGCACACCGTTACAAGGTTCATAACTACCTGACTTACACGATCTCCTTGTAGTTAGACGGCCGTCGAGTTGAATCGCATTAGTACAACTGCCAGAGATCTGACTTATTGGTGTTGTTTTGAATAGCCCCGCAGCTGACTACCAAGGTTCCTATCCCCCTCCTCCAAATTTGAGAATCCACAATGTTTGTAATACTCAGGAATCTTGGTTTCATTTAACCCCGTAGGGCTCCATGATTTTTTTGTGTCTTGGATATTCAAACTGAAACGACGCAGGATGTTGCCTTCCCATGAATTATCTGTTTCTTGTATCAAAGCGGCCTCCTTACCACCTTTCCAAGCTCAGTTTCTTCGAAATGACAGTTACAACTTGAAGAAAAAAATTCTGACAAGTTAGGTGTAACATGGCGTCTTTGTTTTTCAAACTCAAATTCTTTATTACGGCAAATAGTTCATAGACGTCCCATATCTCGTGCTTCAATATGGGAAACATTATTTGAACTAAATATTATGGCTGCAACAAAATCTACTTACCAGGCATCCAAGACAGTTTGAAATAGGCAGTTTCTGTAGGTTTTTGCAGCTCTTGCACAACTCTCAAAATTCAAGTGATTCACACTTTGTTAATACAGCCCTCTGGAGAGAAAATCGTGAAGGATGCTCCTCCCACTGGCTGTATACACACTGCTTCAGACCACAATGAGTGATGTGCAGTGTAGAATGTCTTTTGGTTTATTATTCAATAATAAACCATTGTATTCGCTCTTAAAAAAAAATTCTAACCGTCCCTGAAAATTTCATGGTTTACGTTTCAAAGGGTGTTGAATCCGAATCTGCAATAAAAATTTGTCCGTCCGTCCGCCGTACGCACGATTTCTCCCAAACGGCTGAAGCAAAATAAGCTGAAATTTTCAGGAAAAATCCATGTTGGTCCGGCGACGCCCCAATTCTTGAGCCAGCTCTCTCACTTAATTTAAAGTGCCCTTTAAGGGTTGTCAAAGTTTTGTAAAATCCCTAAATACCTCAAAAAAGTCAAGGCGGCCTAAATGTGTACTCTTTTTGAAGAACACTCCACGAGGAATCGAATGAGCCCTCCCCAGGTCCGTAGGTCAAACCATTCCCGATCTATGGCCCAATTTATGGTGCCAACATTCGCGTTATTTTGGGTTATTATTGTTTTTGTGTTGCTGTCAGTAACCTAGTGACGTAGTGATGTAGTTATGTAGTAATGTGGATACTGGAGTGAACTCCTAAAAGGCTTTGTAACCGATACACGGGTTGAAGCGTTCTGATAACCATAAAAAACGCAGCAAATTCTTCCACTGGGGTTTATTATTCAATTGGCTTGCGTTCATGATTTGAATTTCTACTAAGATTTGGAGTGTGCGTGTTTCACAGGTGATAGAGCGATTATTGAATTTCAGGAGATATGCTAAGAGCACGTAAATCTGTTCTCAACCAAAATACCTATTTGGATTGTTCATTGGATCATGTTCATGTGCCTCCTGAAATTCAATAATCACTTCATCACCTGTGAAACACGCACACTCCAAAGCTTAGTAGAAATTCAAATCATGAACGCAAGCCACTTGAATAATAAACCCCAGTGGAAGAATTTGCTGCGTTTTTTGTTTCCGTACTATAGCAATAGAAGCAATCACTAGTTTGCAATCGTCATTCAGTTCATTAATTCGAATTTTTCTGACCACCTCTGAATTCACAGACCGGGACTAGTCGGTGAGAAAATTCAGGGAGGATATGCCGGTAAATTTTACGTTTGCGGAGAATTTTTCGCAATGGATAGGGAACCAAATCCTGCCTAATTTACTAATTGAAAAGTGCAACACAATCTAATGAAAAATGAAGCTTTATTACAACAGCTAGTTACCAGAATTTGGTGAGAATAGAGCAGGCATAGACCGATGTGAAACCAAAGTTCTGAGTTTCCTGAAACACATACTGTGAGTGAAGGTTATTGCACTTGGATTCAAGAATTTTGATCGCTCGCTTTTTTCGATTTTTCATACATACTTAAAGTACAGCGCATCATGGCGTTCAAAAACATATTTAGTTACCCAGTTCAATTTTGAAAGTATTAAATAGAATGATGTAGTATTTAGTTGGTTATTTCCCATCATCACTTACTCGCTTGTCCTTTCATCTAATTCATCTATTTTATTTTCATCCTTCAGAATTAGCTTTCTTCCATCTAACTCATATTCAGTTGTCTATGAATACTAGAATATTCGGATACAGCCTCGGATACAGAGCTGAACATCCGGCGTACGATTGGGTAAACCATGCTGTATGCTTATATTCGTAACGTCCTTATACTATAATGTCCTTATAACTTACAATTTTACTGTGCTTTACATAGAGATTGCTCTATAATTTGCAAGTTCACCTTTGAAAATCGGGATCACCTTGTCTGCTTTGAATGCATTAGGGAATGTTGCCGTAGTGAGGCTAAGATTGTACATTTGAAATAGGGTTTTTTTTCAGACTCGTAATTTGATTTTTTATAAATGTACCTGGATACCGTCTATACTCCTTGTTTGTCAATATCTATCACTATCATCATTCCAAGTGAAAAGATTTGGTCCGCTTCCACTGATTTCGGATGATTTTGGGGTTCCTGAATATTTGAAAATTTCACGGAGCTTTTCTGTGAGAAACTCGGCGTTGCACGCCTGGACCCCTAGATGCTTACTGCTTAGAGCATGCGGCTGAAATTCAAAAAACAGCCGCGCTTTTTTTTTCGTTTGCTGCTGTCAGTTTGCTTTTATTTGGCCCGCTATCTTAAGCTTTCCGATTTTCCACATTCAGTGAGGAATGTGCGAATTTTGATAGTCGAATGGTTCATGGATCGATAAACGTTAATTCTCGTTTTGAGAATTGTCAAATTTCATCAAAATACGAGGCGTTGAAAATAACGTACAGTTGCGGCTACTAGACGTTACCAGGAGAGATGGTTCTTGACTTCGGCTGGTCACGAAAATACCCGAACCTTGCCGACATCCGTGTGACACTTCCGTGTTACCCTCCCGCGTGACATTTTTTGGCTTGTTAGTCCAAGGCTAAAGCATGTTCCATGCTAAAATATGAATTTAGTGAATCGCAACCTTTTTAACTTAGTACTTAGTACTTACGTTACCTTTGTTTACAAAGTCATATCATAATAAACATTCCTACAAGTGAATATTGGAAAGCATTTAACGTCAATATATTGTTGAGACTCCGAATTTCTGAACCCCTAAAGTGAACTCGTTTTTGAATAATTAAGTCTTTTTAGAAGGTGTGTTGGGAATAAAAAAAAGGCGGCATACTTACGTAACACGGTCGGCTTCACCTGGGCAGAGAATATAGGTACCTATATTTTCGCCCCGACTTGAAGTTCCACGCTCGTGATAACCGGGATTTGAAGCGCTCTGGAAATACTGCAGGCAGAACCGCGACAATATCTCATAAAGTTTTCATGGACGTCTGGGTAGGAGATGACATGAGCTGGATGTAGGTTCCTTCTAGTTCTCAACGGTCTATGCGTCAGGACCGACGAAGTAGGTACCTAACCAAGATTCTCTTTCCAAGTGTCAGAAATATTAAAAGTTCATGACTCCCGCTCCTTCCATTTTTTAACAAGAAACCACTATTCTAGGAATAAGGCTAATATTGACAATTCGTATAAAATACAATGAATTAGAAATACGAGTTTCCTTCGTTCTTCTAACAAGAACTGATTATCTAAGTTGTTGAGAAAATTGTCTCTCTTTTAGTAGTGAGGTTTCCAATTATTAAGGATTAAAAACAATCTCTCATCTGAATTGTTAGGAAAATTAATTTAAATCATTATATTATAGCATTCGCGCTATGAATTAAACTTTATTGAAAATTGAGTTCCCGTTTTGCAAAACGAAAATTGATGTTTTCACAAATTGAATTGGACTTTCCGCAAACTGAATTAAACCTTATGCAAACCTGTTGTTATAGTCAGCACAAAATGTACACAAGGTGGCTCCAAATGAATATCGCACACATTAAATTCAGAGCTAAAACGGTGCAAATTATTACACGTTGTTATTTCTAGATTGGGTAACCCGTCCAAGTGAAAAATTAATCTCTGTTTATTATTTGTGATGCATTACTACGTACTTTTTAATTGAATTCTAGATACCTGCCTTGAAAAGAACTCCATTTATGAATTACCTTCGTAGATTGATTAGGAAGGAAATTAGCTGCAAGGGATTTTTCAGCTGATCATTGTGTATCCACAACTTGTAATTGACTTATAGATATACAAACGACGATAGGACGACTTAGTCATAAATAGAACCTGATAGATTATCCACCAGGAAACGGGGTGTTGTTATATGAAGGCTGGAATTTGTTATTTATTTATTCATTAACATTCCGACGTTTCGGAGTGGTGGGACACTCCATCATCAGGGAATAACTTCTTTTGGACATACATCCTCGTCATATTACTAGCAGCTGTCTGCTCACTGCAGTCAAATTGGTCAACAATAAATCCTTCTTTTTAATTTATCCAGCAATTCTTCATAATCCTACCTGATAAACTCCAGTGATCAACAATATATTCTAGTAATAACATTTGATAAAGACTCTGTATTAATAACAACAATAACTTTCAACAATAACACTTAACCATTTACATATCACTCTTTGACTAGAATTTAAGGATCACAGACAGGCAGGAATTTAATTAAGTTCTGGTATAATTTAATTTATCTTTAATAATAACAAAAAATTTTTTTTGTTGACTGTAGTGAGCAGACAGCTGCTAGTAATATGACGAGGATGTATGTCCAAAAGAAGTTATTCCCTGATGATGGAGTGTCCCACCACTCCGAAACGTCGGAATGTTAATGAATAAATAAATAACAAAATTCCAACCTTCATATAACAACACCCCGTTTCCTGGTGGATAATCTATCAAGTTTAAATAAGGCTAACATAATGACAAATAATAATAAATAGAACCCCTTAAACACTAAAATTCTACAAAGTATTCTAGTATGTAACAAAACCTGATTAATAGATACATAGAATGGAGCAATTTCCTGTATAACGACATGGATATTTTGAAACCTACGAATGGAACTAGTCAAAATCAAATTTAACGAGATGAAACAAAACTCTCCTCTTTTCACTTGTTCGCAAGTATATAATATACTATCAGGAAAACCCGTTGGTTTAAACATAACGGGCACTATAATGAGGGCAACCTAATGGAAAATGCCTTTTAAATTATCATCATCGCAGATAGAAGAAGGAAGGAAATATGCTCGGAGCCTAATCAGCTCTGACATTACACCAGCTCAACATGGTAGCGTTGTTAACAGTTTCTTGTATAAAAGAATGAGACTTTCGTGAATAACCAACGAGGAAAATGAACCTACTTCCTTTTCTTCGCTGTACTATCCGTGCATTGCCAGTAAATAGGTAAGGCGAATTCAATATAATCACCAGGGAATTTTGGAGTAAGGTTCGGTACTAAGCGTAAATATTGATTCGAAATCTTGCAATAATTTTGGAAAAACCCGTATCAAAATCCATTTGGCCATGAATAGACATTAAACTGACATATATCTCTTTTATCATATTTTATACTTTCAAAAACTTCCATTGAATTAAAACACCTTGTTTGGTCTTAAAAACAAATTTGTTCCATCAAATTATAATACCTTATTCGATTTTCACAATTTACTAAACGATTTTGGTTTATTATTTTCAAAAGTTAATCTTTTTAATTGATCAAGAAAGAAACAAAAAATGTCAACCCCGCCTCAAAGTTGGCTGTTTTACATTTCAAGATGAGTAGAATCCGAAAATCAAAAAAAGTATCAGTCCGTCCGCCGTACGAAGTAGTTTGAATCTTAACTTATTTGAACAATCATGGATCCCATAACGATTTTGACCATGAATTTTTATGTAGGACCAGTATGAGCGGCGTTTTTTCCACGTCGTTAGAAGAATCAATTAGTTGAGTTGGTGGGGTATGGCGTGACCATTTTTCTATGCGAATAAAGTTGTTGGAGCTCTTCAGTTTTTATACATATTTATTGTGAACGTTTCGCCCATACAACGTGAGCTTCTTCAGCACTAGTATTTTTCAATTTTTATATTTTTATATAAACAACAGTCTTTCTGGTGTTGAATATTCTGATGTGTTTGCATCATCGTCGGCGTGATCATCAATACTAGTGGTGATGAAGCTCACGTTGTTCCGAAACGTTCACAAGAAGACTAAATGATTTTGTGCTCATTTTTATAGTGATCCTGGCCAAATCCGAAGATGGCAATCATATTTTCTCTAGATGTTTTTATATGAGCATACAAGTGTTGACAACGTACAACGTGTTGAAAATCACGTTACCAAATGGTATGCCGGAATATCCTAGAAAAGTTTCTGTTTTAAACTTTTTCAATGTTAAACAGCGCCGCATAACCGCTCTTTTTGGTAGTAAAGTAATGAACAGGTATTGCAAAAGGTGCGCTGTGAATTTCAGCCTAGCCTCGGGCAGGTTTGTCTACAGTTCATATCGTGGGGTTCCGGGTAAAAGTGACCAAGTAACATTTTTTTTCAAAATGAGCTTTTTTGTCATTCTGGTACTAAGGAACGTTATCTACTGTGTGTTGTTGCTAAGAACTTATCTTCAAACTGATGTACAAGAAATACTTGAAAATAAATTCTACCTGCCTGACCCAAAGAGTTTTATGTGACCAAATGGCATTTGAACTCAACCACAAAACACGAGATGGATTATAAATGTACTCTCGCTGGTGCATGTAAATGTTATCAATTGCCATTTGATCACTTTTACTGTGTAAGATTTGTAAGATTGCATAGTGGGCAGGTGAAAATGACCAATTACAGTGATAGGTAATGGATAACCTTTTCTAACAGAAATAGGTATGTCATTGTTATTTAGATGCTTGGCAACACGATAAATTAACGAAAAAACTATTCAATCCCTCAATTTCATGTAACTATGCGACTGATTTTCGAAGAATTGAATTGACCAAAATTTGGTCATTTAATGAGTAAAGCTTGAAACTCCAGGCAGGTAAAAATGATCAAATAGAGTTTTCCGAATAAACAGCTCTTATTTAATCTGAAGTGAATTTTGAAGCACGATATCATAGGCGGGCACTAGCTAACTACCTACAGGATAAAGAAAAATCGAAACATAGTCGGATGAGACATCACACAACCAGTGTTCGTAAGAAGATGCTTGGTCAAACGTTCACCCATTTGAAATAGGTAAAACTTCAGATCGCTCCCCTGTAAAATTTTGCAAATGTTACTTGGTCACTTTTACTCGGAACCCCACGATATATTGTAGAAAACGATGCAGATTCGTGTCGTGTGCATCTTTTGTTGTTTTTCGTTTTCGCGAGATCATGATGCTGAGTGCACTCACGTTGACTATTGAACACACTTAGTTCTACGTTCAAGCTCCATCCTATGCTCATGTGAAGGCTTGGTTGTCGCTGGCCCTTACAATATATGTAAATCAATGAGTTCTACTCGTAAGGCATATTAGACAACACGCTCATTGTTCGTAAATATTCCTCAGAGAATACCTCAACGAATGAGGGGGAGGATGAGGTGAAAAGTAAAAGAAGATCTCGTGATGAATGGGTTTCAGCAGCTCGCCTCCAATCATAACGAAATCTACTGAAAACACCAGCCCGTTTCATTATATTTTTTTCCTTCGTGAAATCCCCTTTCAAAGAGGTCATTGTCGGTAGTTACTCGGTCAATTAATGTAGACGTAGAGCGTGCTTTTAATTTAGTACCTACCCTTTTCTTCGGCTCCTCCACTTTCCCTCCGACCCCTCCCATCACTTGGCCTCCTCATACAACGCTCCTAAATCATAAGTTTGGGGGCCGTGCCAGGGTATAGCTTGCGTGAGGTGATTATTATTTATCTCGCCGCATAACGGAATCGATCTACGGACGGTTTACCCTGTCTACCTGTGGAAGCTGGTGCCTGCATTGCTTTTTCCCCTTACCCTGGAGGGCTTCCGACTTTTCCCCGTCGATTTTGACGGCTAAGCGATACCCGTCGCGCGCGCTGTCGTATTTGCACTTCATAAACTCTGATGTCCTTGCTAACAGGACGAATGGCTCCTTGTGGAAATAATGTAGATAAATAACACTGCCGTTTGGTAGATATATCAATTAGTACACAGCGATTTCAAGAATACAGAGTCTGTTTCACGTTTTTTGACTTTTAAATAACTAATTGCAAGCCCTCTGGACCCCTGATTACCTCTATTTACATACTTCGGACGAAGTTATTGAAAACAAACGTGTTTTAGCCCACGCGTTTCATATAACTACACTACTTCCCTCCCACTAAACCAAAATCGTATATAATCACCGCGGCTTAACAAAATATCGCACAGGTTACACCATATTTCATGATCCTTTGTTCCGTATCATCGATAACCTTTTAAAAAGTCAGTCTTCTTTCGTCGTCATCGAGAGTTATTTTTAATAGTAATTTTGATATGATTACTGTAATACTGAAAGGAATTGTTAAATCAATTCTACCTTTACTTGATTACGATTTCTTGATATTATTCCCTTTTTTCACCTTATTAATTACTAAGGTTTTTTAATATATAGATATATATAACCTTCAAGAAATAATTATACACAAGGTTTTGGAAATAGCTATAGTTATTTATTCAATAAATGTATTTATTGCTCCAAGAACTACTATGGGGCTCCTATTAACCACGATGTGGAAAGGTTTTGGTATTCCTTTAATATTTTTATTTTTATAAGTAGCAGCGCAGGTGGTATTAGGTAAGGAGTTCAGTTAATAGGATGGATCTGGGATATTAATATCACTTTGATTCAAATACAGAAATTGAAAGAACGGATTACCTGGCCGGATGAGAGCTGGGTAGAAAGTGGTAAGGAGAGGGGCTTGTCGCAAGTTTTCGTTATCTCTCCTTCCCCCCAGTCACTCCTCGCCTCTCCTCTCGCGATTGTTCCGCTGATAGCCGACAGATGGTGTCGGCTATCACATTACACACTACTTCTTACAGTTGGCCTGTAATTTGCGAGTAAATATACGATTTAAGTAATTAGGTTTCTATTCCGGTGAGCGTCTACTGTGACCAACAATGTTGGTCCAACATTACAACCAAGTGACAACAACACAAGCGGCATTGTTTACTACATCTATTGATAACATAAATAAAATAAAATTACGACATAAATAACAACAAGTACGAAAATCCTGCGTGATAAATGAAGTTCTTTCCAACGAATGGGGAACGATTTTTGTCCGTCGAAAACCGAACAACTTTCAGTTACCTAGAAACGGCTTGGTTGTGTGACAACGGTATCCTTCCGCTGTCCCGGATTTCGTTAAGAAATTTCTTTAGCTTTTGGTTTATTATTCAATAATGAACCATTGTAATCGCTCTGGAAAAAAAATTCTAACCCCCCACGAAAATTTCATGGTTTACGTTTCAAAGAGGTTTCCGAATCTGCAATAGAAATTTTCCGTCCGTCCGCCGTACGCAGTACGCTCGATATCTCCCAAACGGCTGGAGCAAAAGATCTGTAATTTTCAAAATCTTGACAACCCTTCAATTTAAAGTGCCCTTTAAATTAAGTCGAAGCCGAAATTTTTCTCTATTTGAAGAACATACCATGAGGAATCGAATGAGCCCTCCCCACGTCCGTAGGTCAAACCATTCTCGATGTTCCCGATTTATGGTGACAACATTGGCGTTTTTTGGTTTATTATTGTTAGTTTGTAACCTAGTGATGCCGATATCGAGTTGCGTGAATGTGGATACTGGAGTGATAGCCGATGTGAATACTTTTTTTTAGTAGCCGATACACGGGTTGAAGCATTCTGATAATATATAGGTAAATATTATTCAATATTATTACGTTTAATTCATGAAATTTTACTGGGGTTAGAATTTTTTTTTATTATTCAATTGGCTTGCGTTCATGATTTGAATCAATGGTTCATTACTGAATAATAAACCAAAACGTCATTTCTTCTTTTGGTCGTCATCGAGAGTTATTTTTAATAGTACATCGTTTGGATTTGATTACACACAATACTTCTTATAAATTATGGATGTTTTCGATAAGGTTTGATTTGATCCAAATCTTCAATTAAAAAAACGCTGCAAATTCTTTCACTGGGGTTTATTATTCAATTGGCTTGCGTTCATGATTTGAATTTCTACTAAGCTTTGGAGTCTGCGTGTTTCTATTCCGGAGTGATTATTGAATTTCAGGAGGCACACGAATATGTTCAACTGATCAATCCAAATAGGTATTTTTCGAGAACAGATTCACGTGCTCCATGTATATCTCCTAAATAATAATCGCCCTAAAACACGACCTCCAAATATAGAAATTTTAATCACGAACTATAAAACAAAGAATTCAGCGTTTTAGCTGGGTTACTGACTATTCAAAAACACCCGCTTTTAAAAATTCAACTTATTCATTGAACAAAACTCATTCAAGGTCAAGTAAGCTTATTTGCTCCATTTTACTACTGGTGGAAATGTTATGTAATTACAGGCTTCAGATAATTTCATACATTTCCAGATATTGTTCAAGATTTTATACCTTCAGAACGCAGGATTTTTGTCGAACACAGGCACTATTCGTATGATTTGTATGTTATAGGAATCATTTCCCCAGAAAAGAAAGATAACTAATCATTGGATTGTACGTACAACACTCATTGATATTCCCTCCTATTTTTTCTCTTTGGTTAGGGATTCCCATGAGACAAAACACCCGCTATGAGACGGAAAAAGTCGTCTTAACTGCATCAAAGCACGAAGAGACATCGATAGCGTGTGGCGAGAGTTCGATAATTTTCCTTGGACTCTCTCCTTGGGCTGAAAGTGGGGAAAAGAGAAAACTTCTAGGAAATATCTGCATTATGTGTTTCAAGCTGTTACGGGATCTTAGGAACTTCATACCATTGTATAAAAGGAAGACAGAATATACATTAATTTGATTGCATAACAAACCCGTATCCTTAATCCTTAATTCAGTCTACATAGATTTCATGTTGATTTGTTAAGGAAGTATAATTTTAACTAATCTACTAACTTTGACATGTCTAATGATTATGGCAGCCAAACTCTACAATACATTCATGAATATTTAGGAGTTTCATCTCGTATTCGGGGGGGTGGGGGGGGGGAGAATACCGGGGGGTCTGGGGGGTATTCCATCAATTTTTCAAATCAGGTGTCTAAAATCACATGTTTAACTATTCTGGCACTAAAAAAAGAATGATAGAAAAGTAGTTCTTTTCCCAGGGGAAAACATATTTTAGGCCTAAATAATATTCAGTTAATAACTTGGAAAGGTGTAAAAAAAATACATGATTGAAACAAAGGTTCCATTTTATTAACATTATTTAAAAAAAAACGGCAATATTCTGAATGCAAGTGAATAGCATAAATGTTGAATAAACGAAAGTAACATGGCCTATTTAAAATTGCTGCCAGCAACCGGAGAATGCCCACGTGTTATTGCTGAAGTGAAGCGGGATGGAGCTACAATTATTGCAATGATGAGTTCTTTCTTTGTTGAGGTGGCAGGTCCCAGCCGTCCAGTTTAGTCTGGTGTTTTCCACCATAGGACCGAAAAATACAAGATTAATTTATATTTTCCGAATTTGGGGGGGGGGGGTTCCCGGGCCCCCTCCCCCCCCCCCTATATATACGCCCCTGGTTTACATGTTCTTAAGATCGTCTCAGCAATCAATACTTAGACAATAATTCATAAATAATGGTATTCATGGTAATTCATTACCGAAGGTTAGATTCTCATAATTGGGTTGAAATTATTCGCTTGTGGTAGCAGGCATTGAACAGGGTATTCGTACAAACGCATCTATTCAAACAGTCATCGTATGGCGTGATCTCCATGGACTTCAAACATTTATGTTTCTCAATGTTGTATCAACAGAGAAACATGGAGTCTGGCAAAACTAAATTCTCTCCAAGGTCACTTTGATACAGGTTTACCTCAGCACTTCTAATCAGTGCTATGTGGGATAACATGCCTTTTTGCGTGAAAACTGATTCAACTTACTTCTGATCCAACAACTTTCAATACCCGATTTTAACATTAATGTTAATTTTACTCGTTCTTGTTCTTATAGGAAGTAGTACACAATCAAAACAATATTTCGAGGTCGTTTAAGTTAACACTATCATATGATGCATTCTGAAATTGAATGCAATTTAACCTTGATAGTTTGATGCATACTTTTTCACTGTAGTCAGTTGCAGTTACCTTAACTACTTGTTTTAGTGAAAACGGATGATCTGTTCGTGAGGTTTCAGTGTTGCCACACTAATGACGGTTGTGAACAGCTATTACTGTAACTTAGAACGAGAATTACATCCTATTCGCTTGTACGAAGTACCGTAACACTTCATGATTAGCAGACACTAGTGTAACCTTTATATTTTTGATAAGCTTATTTAAATGTATAAAAACTATACTAAGTTCGGTGTGGAAAATGTTCATTTCAATTTAAAAGGCAGTGTATATCTTCTGCTCATGAGTCATGGAATAGTTTAAATGCACAGTAGTAAGGCGGTTACATCACAACTTTTCCTTGAATGATTTTCTATACTTTCTTAAATTTAAAGCCCATAACGTGGGCGATGATACTAATTATTTACATTTAAAGTAAAAATACAACTCGAAAGCTGAAGGTAGAAATATATTTTCATCACCTAAGGGTTTAATAGAGGACTTCAAGGCGGTATCTTAAAATCTCTCTCTCCCTGAAATGTTTGTACTAGCAAGCTTCCTAGTGCTTCAACATTAGCACATCCATTTGTAGGAGCTTGTCTGACCCATCAGGTTTGAAGGGTCGGTAAACTACTCGCAGTAAGCTCGTGTCTCTTGTTTTTGCCCAACCTGCCGTTTTTGTTTGCCGTCGCTCTCTGGACCACGAACCGACCGAAGTGATTATCACGTAGAAACAATAACAGCATCATGAGCTATCTCCTTCTCTTATTTACACACTACAATATTTGGATGACAACAAAGCCTGGACTAGGATAGGACTGATTTGACTTTTCCTGAATATTCAACGATTGGGTGGTATTTAGAACAGGTTGAAATCCTCCTACATCCCTTTAACATCCTAAATCAGGACAAACCCAGCAACTTCTGCCGAGTAAACAATCCTACATTTAAGAAATTTGATTCCCTTGGTTCGACTCATCAAACTTTTGCATAAAAAGGATAGTTTGTTGGTTTCTGTCATGTGAACCAAAGAACACCTAAAAGCGGATTTAGTAGGACTTTTCTTAACGTAAACATAAACTGTTTGCAATTCAGTACGTTAAAGCAAATGAACAAATACCATTAACCTCCATGTGGAAAATATTTTTATTTTTTATGAATAGCACCGCAGGTGGTATTAAAGGAGTTCGGTTAATAGATGGATCAAAATATCAATTTGATTTATTACGGAAATTGAAAGAACAACCTGGTCGGAATTTTCTGGGTAGAAAGTGGTAAGGAGAGGGGCTTGTCGCAAGTTTTCGTTATCTCTCCTTCCCCCCCAGTCACTCCTCGCCTCTCCTCTCGCAATTGTTCCGCTGATAGTCGATAGATGGTGTCGGCTATCACAAAGGATAGTTTGTTGGTTTCTGTCATGTGAACCGAAGAACACCTAATTAGCGAATTGTATAAGACTTTTCTTAACGTAAACATAAACTGTTTGCAATTCAGTACGTTAAAGCAAATGAACAAATACCATACCTCGCTCCATTAAAATACTCAATTTTGGAGATCAAATTTGATGACAGGAAAAAACGTTAAATTTTCTGACTATTTGATGTCAGAAAATATTTTTTTATTGCATTGAAGATGTGCGATTGCTGCGCGAAATGGCAGTTTTGTCAAAATCTTGAAATCGCCTGTTCTTCATCCCACCTAGAAACCCCATTAATGCTTGACGCAGAACTGTGCAGACCTAGTGGAACGAGCGCCAAATGTCCAACGGTGTAGTCGTTTGGGTTTATAAAAATATTTTTAGTTAAGGAAATGGTATTGTGTGGAAAGGCTATTGTTTGTGTTCATTTACGATTGATTGCGATGAGTTGCTTTCAGTTGAGTAGCTATACCACACGTGAGTATGTAGACATGATATTTGTGTACCGTTTTGCCAATGGTAATGCTTCTGAGGCTTAGGAATGCCATAGGCGCTGTTCACAAACGAACGTTTTCATTATTTGAATTAATTTTCATTTTTCATTTTTAAATATTTGTTTTTTGGTTTATATCTCAACAATCTTGTTTAAACTCAAACTCTTTATATGAACTCGATTTAAACCCCAATATCTTACCATTGTCCTACAATCGGATAACACATTTGAGTCAACAAACATTTTATTAAAACTGAATTTGGTCAGAAACAACAAATTATCAACATTGCAACACCCAATGCTACGGCCAAACCAAATTGGAATTGATAATACACGGCGCACAGAGCAACCCCTCCTTCAAGACCGGGGGGTTGTGCGGGTCATTGCATATCCTGGCTCCTGACGAAGACAATGCCTCCTCCGTAGCTTTCCCAATTTTCAAACATTAGGGCTCCTTCCCCTCCGAAACTTGGAAAATCCAATCATGTATTTTTTTACACCTTTCCAAGTTGTTAACTGAATATTATTTAGTCCCAAACTAGATACGACTCCTTTTCTATCACTGTTTTTTTAGTGCTATAATAGTTGTTTTCGACACTTGATTTGAAAAACTTTCCTTTCCGATCCCCCCGTTTTCTGGGCCCCTCCGAAAATGTTACTTATATACGCCACTGCTTCTTAGTTATACAGGTTGTCCCAGGAGTTATGCACAATCCGACTCCTACGTGTTGTACAACTCATTTCCGAACGAAAATTCCTACTAGCGTTTTTTGCCAGAGGCCTCGCTTCCGAGTTATTCGATCTTATGCCATTAAAACTGTCATAACTCCCTCAATTTTGGAGATAGCTCGAATTTAATGACACCATTGAAAAGAACGTTCAATTTTCTATCTATTTAAGGTCAGAAAATATTTTGTTATTGCATTGTAGATGGGCGATTGCTGCGCGAAATGGCAGTTTTGTCAAAATCTTGAAATCACCTGTTTTTCATCTCACCTAGAAACCCCATTAATGCTTGACTCAGAACTGTGCAGACCTGGTGAAACGTGCGCCAAAATGTCAGCTTTCCAACGGTGTTGTCGTTTTGGTTTTTAAAAATATTTTTAGTTAAGGAAATGGTGTTTAACTGCAGAAAAACGTGCGTTTTCTGTTGAAATTGGGGTTTTTCCGAAGTCTTGATTGTATACTCGCGCATTGTATACTTTCCTCCTTTACGCTTAACTGATCCTCTGTCGCTTTTCTCCTCGCAATCAAATTTTACAATCTACTACGAGGTCCCATCCAGTTATTCGTTTCTCGAGGAAAATGTTTGCACCTATGCATTGTATTCCGAAAAATAATTCTACTCTATCTACCACTTCTTGGCAAACACTCGTTCAGTGACGATAGATATTTTCTAGTTCTCCCCACAATGATGTCGCTAGTTGGTATCAGTCTTCACATCAAATTGGATTCTACAATAGAATGAACCCGTTGATAGAGTTGGATGCGACAGATTCGAGCGCGCTGGCATATGCGGGAGGCAAAGGAGATTGGTCTGGAAGTCATTTCTTTCTGCGTTGCGTCCCAAACAACTGTTGGTTACATGAAAACAAAAAATGTTTTGTTCATTCAGTTTTTATATTTTTAGAAATTTTGAACAAATTCGCTTGGTTGATAGATTCAGCAAGTAAGAATATTTGAAACACGCAACACACTTAGAGCTGTTGGTTTTTGTCATTCGGATATATGAGACATCATTCAATTATCAATAATTTCATAAGATCATTTCAAATCAAAATATTCGTTACAAAAACGTGAAAAATTGGGACAAGCAAACGTTCACAATTCAAGCGCATGCACGAATTCATTTCTTTTCCGAATTGTCTTCAAATTCTGCATCCGCGAAACAATTTATAAATAAATAGGAGTATAGTAAATAGATATATAGATAGATAAATTAGTTAAGACACTGAACAATTTTACAATTTTTACACAAAATAAACAATACGGCACGGTTGTAATAACCGTCAGCCGGAGGTTAGGGCTAAATTGAAATTAAACACTTTAGCAGCATTTTATGTCAAAACCTATAAACATGAAAATAATCTTAAACCGTTGCAAAACATTAACAGCAAATAAATTCAATCCCTATAAATAATAGTATAGTAAATCCCCTCTACAGATGTCATCGATTTAGCAATCACGATTTAGAAGGAAGCTGTGTATCAGGTTCATCTTGGATCACTTTTTTAATTTGATTTCTTTCTAGCGAAAATTTTGTCCATAACTATGTGAATGAGTATTGATTATTAAAGGTTCTGCATAAACCTAGGATTTTGCAATGTAGGTAAATATAAGCTACAAACTAACAATGTAATGTACATTTGGTTTGCAGGCTTTTACAATTCAGGTATTTTTTCCACTAAATAATTGCTTGAAATGTGATTTGGGATTGAAGAAGTATATTAAGAGTGAAAATAATTATCTATGCGGTAGGCCTTAGCATCAAGATAGCGTTAATGAAAGAGATTTGGCACGCCGGGTACAGATCCGGGCAGTTATAATTCCTCAGCCCTGCGTTGTACGCGCCAAGGTACACCCACTGCTCTGTTGGTTCCTCAGCGCTTGAATGTTTATCTGGAAAGCTGAACAAAGAAATTGACATTTAAAATACCGTTTCCTTGGAACAAATTATTATACTATGAAGTACAGTGAAGTCTAGCGTCTGGTCTGTATTTGAACAATTCCTTTCTCAAATAAATACAGAAAATCCAATAATTTTAGTATGCTTGAATCATAACGGATGTATTGAAGCGACTTCGAATATAGATACACAGTAATACAGGGTGTCCCACGAGTTGTTCCCCCCCCCCCCCCCCTGAGAGTTGAAAGTCGGCATAAATTAGCTGCCGTTACAGTGACCTTTGAATAATCAGATTAAGATGATTTTTCACTTGACCACTGAAGAAGGTTTCAATCTCCTATTTTTACATTTTTCAACCGGACCTCGAAAACTAATCCCCGTAAAAATCTGAAAACAGGCGCCTAAGATTTAAAAAAACGGACGAGAAATAACCAAATTTAGGTCATTATTCCGCAAAAATTGAGCCGAATCAAGAAACGGATAGCACCACGTGAATCAGCGTTAAAAAACAGTGAAAATTCATGTGCCACACTTTAGAGTTCAGCATCATCCACTATTTGACAATTTTGGGGTTGCGCAACTTTGCGTGCTCGCTGAACCGGTTGCGCGCAATCAAAAAAATTGATTGAGGGGTCAAATTTTCATGAAATTTTGAGTAGAATCTGAATCTGCAATAAAAAATTGGGGTTCCCATTTAAAATAAGAAAGTTAGTGTCAATTGCGCAACATTGCATATGATATTTGAGATCCTTGGAAAAATGATATTTGATTCAAAAAAACTTTTTTTTTGTTTACTCCCGTTTGGACGATTTTAGGAGGGGGGGGGGGGGGGAACAACTTTTGGGACACCCTGTATAACCCCTGGAATGATGATCAGGGAAATTTCTATCCATAGAGAAAAACATTTTCATAAATATCAACTAAATCGTTCAACTCGGTTGGGTGAAGAAAAATGGTGGCTCAAAATCGTTGTTATTAGCCTCATTTCCATAGTTTTTATCCAAATTTGATGAATATCAGTGTTAGGCTTCAGATGATTCCCCACCAAATTTTAAATACCCACGAATAAATTCTTCAGCCTGAGCAGAATTGAGAAATCCATCAAACATCGTTTTCTCACGTCCTTGTCCTTCGATCTTGTTCAAATTCAGAGGTTAGTCAGAAAACGAAATTCCAATCATCTCATCATAGTTTCAAAATGACCTTATAAGTATTAGCTTCTACGCACTCGCATATGTAAATACACGTACCCAGCTTAATTTGCGAGATTTTTAAAAGATTTCGATGACGTTTTTTACAAATATGCGCGTTATTCTGAGGTTGGTCCCCTAAGAACTTCGTAGCTCAAAAAGCGATAGTGAATCTACTCGGAATGACAGAACCATCATATCGTAGCTGTAAATCCTTAAAATAAGCTTAATTTCCACGTTAAGCTGAAACAAATTATTTAAGTTAAAACATTTCAATGAATCATACGTTCATTTTACTACTACGTGGAAGCTATGTTTCTAAGTAACCTAACTCGTCATATTTTTTTTGGTTTATTATTCAATAATAAACCATTGTAATCGCTCTGGAAAAAAAAATTCTAACCCCCCTGAAAATTTCATGGTTTACGTTTCAAAGGGTGTAGAATCCGAATCTGCAATAAAAATTTTCCGTCCGTCCGCCGTACGCCGTACGCACGATTTCTCCCAAACGGCTGGAGCAAAAGATCTGAAATTTTCAGGAAAAATCCATCTTGGTCCGACGACGCCCCAATTCTTGAGCCAGCTCTCTCACTCAATTTAAAGTGCTCTTTAAGGGCTGTCAAAGTTTTGTAAAATCCCTAAAAACCTCAAAACAAGTCGAAGCGGCCTACATTTATACTTTTGAAGAACATACCATGAGGAATCGAATGAGCCCCTCCCCAGGTCCGTAGGTCAAACCATTCCCGATGTATGGCCCGATTTATGGTGCCAACATTTGCGTTTTTTGGTTTATTATTGTTTGTTTGTAACCTAGTGATGCCGATAGCGTCGAGTTATAGTGAATGTGGATACTGGAGTGATAGCCGATGTTGATACTTGTAGTTTATAGCCGATACACGGGTTGAAGCATTCTGATATGCATGAAACGCTGATGATATATAGGTAAATATTATTCAATATTATTAGTGGGGTAAATAAGTATTCTTTCTCTAGGGCTTATTATTCAATTGGCTTGCGTTCATGATTTGAATCTGTACTAAGCTTCGGAGTGTGCGTGTTTCAAAGGTGATAGAGCGATTATTGAATTTCAGGAGATATGCATAGACCACGTAAATCGGTTCTCAACCAAAACACTTATTTGGATTGATCAATTGATGATATTTGTGTGCCTCCTCCGCATCTGTCTACCTCTGGCTAC
This sequence comes from Creontiades dilutus, assembly GCA_031894815.1. NCBI lineage: Eukaryota > Metazoa > Arthropoda > Insecta > Hemiptera > Miridae > Creontiades > Creontiades dilutus. The sequence goes on along the minus strand of JAVIWC010000097.1, from coordinate 96,229 downwards.
ATCGTTTAAATTTGGATTTGGGGAAGTTTTAACGCAATACGAGTGCTAAAGGACTTGATAAATTATAGATGTTTTTATTGTGGGGGGGGGGGGGGGGGTTTGAGGTTCAATAAAAAAAACGCTGCAAAATCTTTCACTGGGGTTTATTATTCAAATTGCTTGCGTTCATTATTTGAATTTCTACTAGGCTTTGGAGTGTGCGTGTTTCACAGGGTAGACCGATTATTGAATTTCAGGAGGCACACAAATATGATCAACTGATCAATCCAAATAGGTATTTTGGTTGAGAACAGATTTACGTGCTCCATGCATATCTCCTGAAGTTCAATAATCGCTCTATCCCTGTGAAACACGCACACTCCAAAGCTTAGTAGAAATTCAAATCATGAACGCAAGCCAATTGAATAATAAACCCCAGTGAAAGAATCTGCAGCGTTTTTTAATTTTCAGTTAGAAAAAACGAAGAGTACTCAACTTATGCTTCCGAGGAGACTCGGAAGCATAATGAAGAAGTTTCTTTCCAAATGAGTTTTCAGTTTTAAAAACCATTTGATAGATTCGGTTAGTTGTGGAACTTTCGTGCAACGATAGAGCCCGCAAATGAACAAAAATATTGAGAAAGCCTATTACCCTCGGGGAATAACGTAGTCGAATAGTCGGCTAAACAAAGCGAGGCAAAGGGAACGCTGAGTGTACGTTACCGACGAAACTTCAGAGCGCCCAATAATTCAAAGGACGTAGTCAAGGCTGAAGGGAGAAAGAGGGATTTGCGTCGAAATAACGCTTGAGACTCACGTAAAAAAATCGTAACCCTCACACGGGGAGGCTCAAGGAAACGCCGAGATGGCCAGAATAATAAATAGATTGTTTAGGGGGCCTCGAAGTTCGATGGCGGCTGATTACAGGGTTGGACGAATGAATGAAAACCGGTGCTCCCGAGTCACGCATGCCGAAGTTGACCGATGGAGGACCAACAGAAAAATAATAAACCGAAAACCCCCGGCTGTCCTATGTGTTTTTTTTTTTTTTTTAATATTTATTTTGGCATTGTTTATTTACATTAAGCCATGTTTAGTAGGTACAAACATTGTAAAAACTATAATCAATGTAATATCATATCAATATAATTTAAAGATAAAACTAACAAATTTTTCCATTATTAATATAATAAACAAAAATATAATGCATCAACTTTCACTAATTATGAATAGGTAAATTACATAGTTAAATCAAATCTGCAGTCCGGTCTCATTTAAAAATATACAAATTTCATCCCATACTTGACAGTTTTCTCTCTTAAGCAATGTCTCATAGTTGAATGGGTTTTCTTTTATATTTTTATGGATTTTGTTCAACATTCTTTCTCTTGAATTATTATGAAGGGTACAAGACATTATTAAATGTTCAAGATCGCCAGTTGGGTGCCCACAGTCACAAGATTCGTCCTCCCTTAGTCCTATGCGATAGAGATACATTGGACAGATTCCGTGGTTGGCTCTTAGTCTGCATATCACTCTAATTTCCTTTTTATTTTTGTTCATGTTCTTGAACCAAGGGACAAAATTGATTTTTGGGTTTATATTCTTATAAAATTTTCCTTTGGACCCTTGATCAAAGCACTGCTGCCAATTTGCACGAATGTGACCTTTGGATATTGCATAATATTCTTCCCTTGGCAGATTCGGGGTCATTGTTTCTCCTTCACACGCGGCGGATTTTGCCGCGTAGTTGTCACTACGTGGTTATATCTTATTTAAACATAATCAAGTGTGCAGCTATATTTCTTTTGCTCCCAGTTAACATCACATATACCGTAAAATATACGTTGAGAGGTGAACGCAAGAGTACAAAAACGTCTGCCAAGTGGGTGTGGCACATAGCTTCCTCGTATCCATAACATGACTGTATAGATCATTGAAAATTATTATTGACTAAAGAACTTCGTTCAATTAGGCGAAGTAAATATTGAATTAGGGTAAATTTATTGTTATGCAGGAGCATAACTTGAGAAAATAAAGGTAGGCATGTTCAACTATTGAACAAACTATAAAATATACCTAATAAGTCCGAACAATCCCTGAAAATTTCATCGAAATCGGTCAAGAACTCCCGGAAGTTATTTGCGCATGCGCAGAGGCTACTAAATGAAGGGACCATCTTCAAACGAACAATTTGAAAATTTCGCGATTGGTCGCTCCCGGAGTTATGCGCATACTATTGATCAAGAACTGGGGGTAACAAGGATTTCACGTTTGCGCATGCGCAACTATTGATCTGGGGGTATGAAACTCATAGGGGACCATCTACACATCAAACCGAACAATCCCTGAAAATTTAATCGAAATTGGTCAAGAACTCTCGGAGTTATGCGCGTAACAAGGATTTCACGTTTGCGCATGCGCAGAGGCTACTATTGATCCGGGGTCATGAAACCTATAGGGGACCATCTACACCCCAACCCGCACAATCCCTGAAAATTTCATCAAAATCGGACTATAACTTCGTGTAGTTTTGCCCGTAACAAGGATTTGCTGACAGACACACAGACTGACAGACAGACACACGGAACCAAAATTGTTCAGAGAGGTCTAAAACGCAAAATGCGAGTGGAATTTTTGATTTTGGAGACAAAAAATTTTCACATTCCGAAAGTGAAAACAATGCTTCCGCTACCTTAGTAGACTCGGAAGCAATAAACACATCATTGCAAAAATATGAGAGAATGTCTTGCAGGGTGGAGTTGATGATCGCATTCGTTTTTGTTATTAATATCGTTTACAAAGAGATGACTTTCAAAAGTAAATACAGTGAGGGAAAGTAAACGAGATGCATTTTGGATTATCAGGTGTTTTGCTAGAGAAAGAGTTCGTTTCAATCATATTGCGGTTAATAATGTTCAGAAATCTTCAAGTCACAAATTGTGACTTCATAGGCAAAGTTTTGATTTAGATTCCTCGTGCAACGTCCGTGCGTTACATTATGGTTACCCACCCAAGTAGGTACTTGGCCCATCACACATTGCATCTGCCGCGATTGTGGAATCTTTCAGGAGTTTGTTAGTCATTAAGTGTGTTCCCTCCGAACACACCCTGCAATTGTTCATCTTATAACATGCTATTGTACGATTGTTTTTGTAGGGTTATTGACATGTGCGGTGTCGTATACAGGGTGTACAGCGTATGATCCGAAAATCTTAGCACACGTATTCTACAACTACTTTCCAACAAAATGTGCCTCTTAGAGATTTTTTTTAGGGGACTTTGTTTTTGAGTTATTTCACTTTTAAGATTTTTTTCGTGTTTTCGAACTTATGTCACTAAGACGGCCGTAACTCCGGCGTTTTCCAAGTATTTGCAAATCTAAGTATGACGTTGGAAAGAGCATAAATTATCTATCGTCTCAGTCTTTAGTAATAATTTTTTAAAAGGAACTAAGGGGTAAAAATGAGCCTAAAAACTAAATTTTGTCAAATTTTGAAAAAATTCTTTTTTTAATGGCTCATTATCCCTCCCTTAATTTTAATGATACGTTTAAGCCTGTAAACTTAAAAATGCACAAAAGTCTCAGCTTTCCAATGGTATATTTAATTTTTAGGTGTTAGAGGGAACTTTTTTGAGGAAATTGAGATTTTATGCAAAAAACGTGTATTTTCAAGCACATTTGAGGATTTTTTTTAAAAAAGAGAATAAAACCTACATAACTAAAACTTTTCTTCTTTTTCTGGGTGTAGAATGTATCATGTCAACGGCATCACCTGAAAAATTTAAGTTTGAGTGAGAGCATCCGCGGATTGAATTGATGTAAATCAACTGTTGAATGTCTCCCGTTCTTCTTGATATCGTGAGGTTTGATCCCGTTGTTTGTTATGATTTCCTCTTCTTTTCGTTGATAGAAACATCGTCACGAGCAAAATGTTGAGTATGATGATGTGATTAACGGTCAAAGGTAGATCCACACACCCGTTCGATCACATCAAATGTGCTTGAAAATACACGTTTTTTTTGCATAAAATCTCAATTTTCTCAAAACAGTTCCCTCTAAAACATAAAAACTAATTATATCATTGGAAAGCTGAGGCTCTTGCGCATTTTTTAGGCTTTACAGGCTCAAACGTATCATTAAAATGAGCCATTAAAAAATTGTTTTCTTTTCAGAATTTGACAAAATTTACTTTACAGGCTCATTTTTCGCCCTTTAGTTATCTTTAAAAACTTACTGTTAAAGACTGAAACGATGGGAAATTCAATGCTCTTTCCAACGGCATACTAAGATTTGCAAATACTTTGAAAACGCCGCAGTTGCGGCCGTTTTAGTGAAGTAACGTCGAAAACACGAAAAAAATCTTAAAAGTGAAACAACTAAAAAATCAAAAAGAGGCACTTTTTGTTGGAAACTAGTTGTAGAATACGTGTGCGAAGTTTTTCGGATCATACGCTGTACACCCTGTATATGCTTTTATAACGTATTTGCATCTGCATTATGCAGGTAATAGTTGACTAGTCAGCATTCGTTGCAGTTGCTTGTATCTACGTCCACTTAGATATAACTTCCGTAATCACAAGTTGTTCAATATATCGCGTGTCAACACTTATGGTCCAAGTTCCCTCGGCGAAGGAACAAGTGGCTTGTAATTTCAATCTCCTAACAGCCGCAAACCTCTCCCTGCCCCAATATTTCAAATGAGGAGCTGGAACCTCCCTCGTCGCCTCCCGACGGGGCATTAGTTCCGTTTAATCAGTACTTATTGCCTGCAACCCCGGGCCGGAGAGTAATAGGGCTATTAGCTCTAGACTTGTGAGCTTGAGATCGATGGAGAATCGAACTGCGCTGCAACCTTGTTAATCAGAGCTGAATCAATGGGATTTGCTACCTTCCGGACAATGTGTGGAGTTGAATGGGTGCTTATGCAGCGCAGATGTTCACACTTAATGTGTTGGATGATTGGTAAACGATCATAATTGTCAGTTCAAGACAGTTATCAAGACGATACTCTGTGATCCATCTGCCACCCCCGTTTCCACAAAAAAATCAACACACACTTTTTTCTAAGGGTTCGCCTTACGCTCCACTCATCAATCGTAATTTCTTTAGTTTGTGCTGCAAGTTCTCGTGATATGTGATTTGCACTTTATCTTCTATGATTTCTGGTACCTTTGTTCTCATCAGATGATTAGTCATCCATACTGACGTATCTGGATTGAAAATATGCAAGTGCCTTGCCATCTAGGAGCCCTTAGAGAATTTATGGAAATGATGTACTCAATTTTTTTTGATTTATTATTCAGATAAATCAAATACATTTCATCTAGCAGATTTTACATATCAATAAAGGTACTCTTCCAAGATAGGCAGGTTTACGAAAATCTAGCCCTTTATTATATATATATTAATTAGCACTGAGTTATATTCTATTCACGCAGCACAACTAAATCCAGTGGTTTGTTTCGCTTGAGACGTCCAAAACGTAGAGCATCTCCGGGTTCACGTGTTTGTGGAGGCGATGTTCATGCTTCCTTGCGTATTTTGCAATAATTTCATAGACTGTCTCCATCCTCAAATCTCGATGAATATCATCGTTTCGCATGTACCAAGGGGCTCCAACTTCTCAGTATTTTATTCTGAAAGGTTTGGATTTTCTTAATATTTGATTTCTTGGCACAGCCCCAGATCTGTATCCCATAGGTCCAAATAGGGCGAAGGATCTGCTTATATATAAGAGTTTGTTTTGAAGAGAGATGGGAATTCCTTCCCATTAGCCAATACATCCTTCTGTACTTGATTTTAAATTCTTCTTTCTTCTTTTCTATGTGTTTATTCCAGTTTAATTTGGAGTCAAGTGTCAAACCCAAGTATTTAACTGCTTCAGTAAAATTTTTATTCGAATTGATCTCAACATCCAAGATTAGGACTTTTCGGTTAGTGAAGTTGATGTGGGCTGATTTTGATTCGTTCAGCTTTTGGATTCTCACATCTTGGTTTTTACATCAAGTAGACGTCTGTAGTTTGCGTTTGCAGCTTCATATCATCTCCCTGTAATAAGGCATGTTCCTTAGTCCTAAAAGATGCTCCAAAATGTAAGCTTTCCAGCGATATAACCAGATTTGAAATTCCATGTAGTTTTCTGGGAGAAAATTGCTTTTTAAGTAAGAAAAACGTGGTTTTTCACTGGATACTCCGGTTTTTCATTATGCGTTGATTCGTCTGGTAAAAATTATTAAATTATTATTGAAGCATTTTAATAAATTGTACATTCTTGCTGTAGATACTGTTCAAAATGTCCACCATTCAATCTATGACCCCCTTCTATCAATGAGCGACACAGATTTGTACACAAAGGAGTCAGAGTCCGCCGGGCTTTTACGAAAAAAACCTCAGTGATAATCAGTTGCTTTTCGTTGTTCTCATCAGTACAATGCCTGTTTCATTCACCAACGTGGAATACGCTGACATGATTTCATTTGTTTCTCCTTATCAGTTGTACAGGCGGGCAAGGAACACATACATACATACATACATATCATTTATGTTCATTTATGTACCCATACACAAGCATCATGTCCAGTGAGTGTTCAGTGCGACCAACCTCCAATTCAGATGTATGATGATTTTCATGAATTGTGCCTAAAGAAAATTTGAGGGAAAGTAAAAATAAAGAGTAAAATTAATGGGGGATTGGGGGTTAACTTTAGGTACTAGGTAGGTATTTTGAATTTGTTTTGGAACTTACACCACATATTCTACTTTCTAATGGTCAAGTTTAGGGTCATATACTTGAGTCATAGTTCCTTTTTCAGGTCATATACAGGGTGTCTACACTTGTAATAGGCGGAAATCCAGGGGTCGATTCTACAACAAATTTGCAACATTTTTTATCCCCTAACTTTTTTTTTACTCCGCTAAAAATCCTACTTTTTTAATTTCCTTTCTTCACTAAAACGGCTATAACTTCCTTGTTCCAAGAGCAATCTCAAATCTGATGATACCGTTGGAAAGAGCGTAAAATTTACTAATCGTTTAATGGAAAACGCAATTTTTTAATGTATTTTTAATTGGTTAAAAAAATAGGCCAAAGTCTAAATTTTAAAATTATTTCGGAAATTACCATTTTTCAAGCTAATTGTTTGCCTGTAATTAATAGAGGTATCGTCAGGGACTCATCAGGAAAAACTTCCTTAAACTGTCAGCTTTCTAACGATATAATTAAAAAAAAAAATTTTATAGGGAAGTTTTGGGAGAAAAATTACGTTTAATGCAAAAAAACGTGGTTTTGTCGGTCCAAATAAGTCCACGTTTTTCCTCAGATAACAGCTTCTTACGTTGGAAAATTTGAAAAATTCAAGTACTAGATGTTATGAGATGGGGTGGCAATGAAAACACAGTTGTTTATGTCAAATCTTTTGTATTATAAAAAAATTCATTCCAAAAAAAAAAAAATTAAAGCACGTTCTCGAAGTGCCCTCCTCCTTGCTGATGCAAAACGCGCACACCTTGCGAAAAGGCACGCGATCCGTGAGCAACAGATGCCGCCTATGCATACAGCATTGGATTTTTCAAATTTTCCAACGTAAGAAGCTGATATCTGAGGAAAAACGTGTACTTATTTGGACCGACAAAACCACGTTTTTTTTGGAACCACGTGTTTGACAGTTTGAGAAAGTTTTTCCTGAAGAGTGCCCGACGATACCTCTATAAATTACAGGTAAACAATTAGCTTAAAAAAATGGTGATTTCTGAAATAATTTCAAAATTTCGATTTTGGCCTATTTTTTTACCAATTAAAAATACATAAAAAAATTGCGTTTTCCATAAAACGATTAGTAAATTTTACGCTCTTTCCAACGGTATCATCAGATTTGAGATTGCTCTTAGAACAAGGGAGTTATGACCGTTTTAGTGAGGGAAGGTCGAAAACACGAAAAAATCATCATCATCACACTATATAAAGACGAGCTTATCAGAGTATATCGACGTTTCAGGGGGTGGTAACGCTGGGCGGGTGGAATTCTCGGCCCCGTCTCCCAGGCAACCGACCTGCTCCCCCTCCCCCTGACCCCGCCAGTGAAGGGGAGAGGGCCCCAGCGGGGGGAAGCGTCTCCCAGGGCAAGCGACGTGGTCCTCTCCTCGGGGATTTGGGATAAACGATTTTTTTACTTTGCATATTGTTATTATACTCCCTCATTGTGTTATTCACATATTTCTTTTTAACCTGCGTAGCAGGGCCATTAAAATAGTCTTAAAAATTTAAAAAAAAAAGGATTTTTAGCGGAGTAAAAAAAAAGTTAAGGGATAAAAAATGTTGCAAATTAGTTGTAGAATCGACCCCTGGATTTCCGTCGATTACAGGTGTAGACACCCTGTATAAGGTGGTTTTCTGTCACATTATGACATTTTTTCAACTTCATATCGTTCCGAGCTCTACTTATACGGGTGATAATCGTTCAACAAATTATCTTAAATGACCAAGCTGAACGAATGGTTTTCCCGTCTTTCACCGGCGCGGGCAATGGTTCAGATAAATCATCGCTACGCTGAAAAGTTGCTCTCGTTCTCCTGGGGATGTTGACCCATTAAGTATGAGGGCACGCTGCAGTCTGCAGGGGCGGCCTTCGCCTTCGAGCTCGCCCTTCGATCGCCCATCCTCGTCACGTACCTGCCTCGAAGATGATCGGGGGGGAGTTGAGCGGCTTCCCTACTTTGAAAATGATCTCCAGAGTGCGATGAACGCTTGAAGGTTGTTTTAAAATTTTCATGAGTCTTCTCCCAAGAGCTCGCTGGGCCCTGTCGACCCTTCACAGGCCGACTGAATCGTGTATGGAAAGGACCGTTCTCCTTCCGCTATCGATTTCCACTTCCTTCTCTTATGTCCGATTATCTTGGGAAACAAACAAATGGTCGAGTAGGTGATTCAAGCATCGCAGCAATGATTTTCAGTTCGTGAGAAGCATTCAAATATTTGAATTAAGTGCCTTACCAATTTAGAATTATTAATATCGATGTGACCATGTGACAAGTTATTTTATGTAAGTACATATAAGGTAACGGCACCGGTAGTGGCCACTGCTCCAGTAGTGGCCATTTTAAAGTTTATATTTGAGAAATAAGGATTCCCGGTCTCCTAGTGGCTTCAAACTTGCAGGAGGTATAGCTCATGTCATCTTGTAGTCAGAGGTTGAACTAGGAGTGCGCAGAGCATCATTGGAAATTGTGGTAAACTTCTCAATATGACCGTCCCTAGTTTTCTCATTTGTTGGGCTGTATCCTAGAGCTTCTACTGGATAGAATAAATTTTGTTCATCTGGTATTGAATTTAATGATATTAAACACGTAAGGAGGGCAAAATGTCAAGTGGCCACTACTGAGACATGCACGTGGCCACTACTGGAAATTTCGTAATTTGATGTGGCCACTACTAGATCAAAATAAAGGTGTGAGAAAAAATTAATAAAAATAGAAAAAATTGTTCTTTTGATAGTTTTAGGCAATGGATATGTTAGGGAAGAGTCGGGCTATATTCTAAATGAGTCCTGAAGAAAGTCAGTACTACTGTTGGCCCACAATTGTCAAAACTAAAGAAAAAAATTCTTATCTGTGGCCACTACCGGTACCGTTACCTTATATGGCTGTATGGAGAAATCAAATGCCAATAAAAAAAGGAAAAAAAAGCATCCAAATTTACAGATACGCAATTTCGTACGTACTACGAGCTTTGTAGTACAGAACTTTTGTGTTCATGGAAGAAGTCAAAAACAGTTATGACCTTCAGAATAAAAATTTCTTTATCTATTTATGGGACAAGCCTAATTGCACATTATGAGAGAAAAACAAATAAGCAATCAACTGAAAAAAATATCAAGTCCATATAATAAAACGCTGCAAATTCTTTCACTGGGGTTTATTATTCAATTGGCTTGCGTTCATGATTTGAATTTCTACTAAGCTTTGGAGTGCGTGTTTCACAGGTGATAGAGCGATTATTGAATGTCAAGAGATATGCATAGAGCCCGTAAATTTATTCTCAACCAAAATACCTATTTGGATTGTTCAGTTGATCATATTTGTGTGCCTCCTGAAATTCAATAATCGCTCTATCACCTGTGAAACACGCACACTCCAAAGCTCAGTAGAAATTCAAATCATGAACGCAAGCCAATTGAATAATAAACCCCAGTGAAAGAATTTGCAGCGTTTCATGCGTATCAGAATGCTTCAACCCGTGTATCGGCTAAACAGCCTTTTAGGAGTTCACTCCAGTATCCACATTACTACATCACTACATCACTAGGTTACTGATATCAAAACAAAAACAATAATAAACCAAAATAACGCAAATGTTGGCACCATAAATTGGGGAATGGTTTGAACTACGGACCTGGGGAGGGGCTCATTCGATTCCTCTTGGAGTGTTCTTCAAAAAGAGTACAAATTTAGGCCGCTTCGACTTTTTTTGAGGTTGTTAGGGATTTTACAAAACTTCGACAACCCTTAAAGGGCATTTTAAATTAGTGAGAGAGCTGGCTCAAGAATTGGGGCGTTTTCCGGACCAACATGGATTTTTCCTGAAAATTTCAGATTTTTGCTCCAGCCGTTTGGAAGAAATCGTGCGTACGGCGGACGGACGTAAAAATGTTTATTGAAGATTCGGATTCTACACCCTTTGAAACGTAAACCATGAAATTTTCAGGGGGGTTAGAATTTTTTTTTCAAGAGCGATTACAATGGTTTATTATTGAATAATAAACCAATAGAATTGTGGGTATTCATGGAATAAGAAAATAAATGAGGTACTATTTTATACATATTTATAGATAGAACAACCTTGTGGAGCATGAAGCGAGTGCAGAGCTAAGAAATTCCAATGATTTGATAAAAACGTCAAAAGGGTAGGCATTCAAATAAATTCATTGGACAAGGGATTTGCTGGAGTCGTCGATTCCGTAGATAATGTGTTGGACCAAATGGGGCATGGAAGATAGGAGTGCTGCGGGCTGATAATCATGGTACACGTTTATTAATCTTCGAGATCAAGGCTGGGCAATCTAAACGATTAATAAAAATTTCACGGAAGAATGTGATTTTGGCTTCGCTAAGACGGGTTGCTATTGGTAATATGTGGTATTCATCCTACAGTGCCTTGAACTGCACCTTCGCAGAACAAATTCCAAGTTATTAGGCCATTAGGTGGCATGGTTAGATGGTCAAAGTCGACAGTCATATTTAAGAATGGGTAAAACTAAAACTTTTTATAGCACTAAGGCGGTGTTGACAATCGAAAAATCTCATGTGCTGCATTTCAAATCCCAAGGAATCTTAATGACCTGCCTGAATCACGCTCAATATGTAACAGTATACAATGAATATCCTCATGAAAACTGTGAGTCACACTATTCATCAACAGAAACCAGAGAGATGCAAGATGAAATCTGGGAATGGGATGGATAAAGCCAGGGCCGGATCTAGACAATTTTTGAGGGGGGGGGGGGGGGGGGGGGGGGACAAACTAAAATTTGCCCCCCCCCCCCCCTTTACCCACAACAAAAAATCCCTCACAAATTAAACAAAAATGGAATAGGTAAACAAATAAATTAAGAAAAGTTGACATAGTTTTTATAAAGTATTATAATTTATACAATTATTCACACTATAAATAACAATGGTATGTAGGTAGTAGTAGTATAGACTTTAGATGCGTCACAACTTTAATCTCTAATGATTACTTTACGACTCTTTTTGGAGGCAAATTCTTTGATCACTTTATCAAAGCTAATGTTTGAGGCTCGCTTGTGTTCGATGGTAATAATGCTAAGATCAGTGAGTCTTTGTTGAGACATAGAGCTTGCTGAAACTCCTTTCTCCGGTAGCAACTGATACTGGTAGTGTGAGGAATATTTTAAGTCCTGTTGTAATATTTGGGTACATTTCTTCTAGCTTGTTCTTCAAAATGAGTTCTACTGTAGTGGAAGCACTAGACGTTTTCAAGTTATTATCTTCTCCTAATGCAAAGCCTTTTTAAAACTTTCGATTTCAAATATCAACTCCTTTTTGTTCAAATCTTCCTTATACGTATCTGCCAACTCACCAGCTTTGAGTTTTAAGTCATCTAAGGTCATTTCATTAATTCGGCCGCCATTCAAAAACCCGAACTTGTCATTGATATTCTCTAATGATTTAAATCTGGTGCTCATTTCCATGATCAACATATCAGAAATTTGCAGCATTAATGCAATGAACAGCTCTTCAGGGGTGCGGGCTACAGCTTCATCTTCACAAAGTTCGTCATACATTGTTTTCCTTTTCCTCTTCCTTTTTTCTGTGAATTCTGGAGATATATCATTCATTTCTTCAATCAACTTTGCTTCAGAAAGTGCTTCAGACGGTGAATACTCTCGTGAAGTTTTCAGAAACTGACAAAGTCCTAGAATGTTTCTGGAAGCCTGGTCAACTGTTAAGTCTTCGCTTTGCAGAAACTTATTAACACCATCAATCTTTTTCAGTTGTGAATACCAAAAACAACACAAAACAATAAATTCTTTGCTGTTCTGCTAACTATGCTATTAGGGCTCTTAGTGTTTTCTACACTTTTGCAATTTATATTGATTGCTATTGTAAAATTATTGTTTGTTTATTACGTTATGCAGTTTTGAAATTACTTAATTGACGTTCCTTATGACGTTTCGCTCGTCAAAAACTTTTACCAAACTGTATTGAACAAATTTTCTGCAACCAGAAATTTGCCGCCCCTCAACCCTGCCGCCCGGGGCAACCGCCTCCTTGTTCCGGCCCTGGATAAAGCATTACTAGTTCGAACCACAAGATGTCGAACAAGTAGCTAGCAATAAAATCGAGTAGCTTTCTGAAAACATGCAGGTATTTTTTTTTTTTAATGATCATTTATTTTTTATAGAATACAACATAGTACAAATTATTCAAAATTCAGAATTACAAAATAAACCCCCCCACTTAAAGCAAGCTTGTAGCGTGGGGTGGGGAGTCTGGTTCTCAGGTCTCTATCATACGACCAAAACTATAATTCCATACATCAACAGAAATAGATACAATAGTAAAAAGAAATTAGAACAATAGCAAAAAGAAATTGAAATCCAAGAGACGGTGAAAAAAAGTAACAAAAACAATGAAATCACTCACATAAAATTTTAACAAAAGTCCAAGAGAAGTAAAGAGCAACAAAGTGTAAAGGAAAGATTCTTCCATCAAGACCGGGCCATAGAAAAAAAAAAAAAAAAAAAAAAAAAGTAACAGAACAGGGTCATTATATAAACAATTCAAACGCGTTAACAAAATTATCGTTCATTATGTTATTGTTCACCCATGCTTTGAATTTATGAACACTTAAATCAAGCAGCGCTCTATCCTGTATTTTATTCAACAGTTTAGGGCTACAATACGTCCAAGACTTCTGGCCTATCACGGAATTCATCTTCGGAATTTGGTAGAGCCCTTCTACCTCAGCTCTTGTAGCCATACCGTGTTGTACCTTTCGCAGACTTGTCTTCCTAGCAAATGCGAAAATGAGCTCCGAACGGACATGAAGTTTATTCAGGGGGAGAATTTTTATTTTTTTGAAAAGGAAGGAAGACCTAACTTCATAACTGCTCCTCATCATTATTCTCAATATAGATTTTTGAGCTGAGATTAGAGGCTTCATATATTGTTTATTTGATTTCCCCCAGGCCACTATTCCATAAATAAGTTGCGACTGTACTAGGGCGAAGTATACCGTTCTCAATTGCTGCATGCTAAGAATATTACAGAGTGTTCTAAATACGTAGAACAATTTTCTAATTTTATTCACCGTGGCATCTATGTGGCTTTTCCATTTCAAATTAGAATCAATCAAAACCCCTAAATATTTAATATTTTCAACCATTTTCACAATTTTACATCCACATTTTGGTTGCAGACAAGATTCTTGGTGGATAACTGGGTTAATGTTAAATGTTATTCCAGACATTGGTCGCTGGGCAAAGAGAATACATTTCGTTTTTTCAGCATTTATAGTTAATGAATTATTCCGATACCAATTAACTACCTGGTTTAGCGCCATTTGACTGTTGACCTGGAGGTCTTCGTGGGAATCTCCTGAGCATATTAGTACCGTATCATCGGCAAATGATATCAGCCTGCATCTGTAGAGGGGATGCTCACAGAGGCTGTTGACAAAAATTAAAAACAAGTACGGACCTAACACTGTTCCTTGAGGAAAAGAGTATTCATTCAATTAACGGAAGAAATTATAATAGGATAGCTTGCCGAATGCCTTTCAATTGGCCTTTTGCTTTTCTGAACTTGCAGTTCAAATTTCGTCGTGTTCTATCTGTCTGTGGTAAATCCAAGATGGTGCACTTGCGTACATACAAAGTACTTTTTCTCGATCTTTCAGTCTGATTTTGTACACTCTTGGGAGTTGGGGTGGGGGTAGGGGCGTATGGTAGTTGTTGGGTAACTGTATTCTTTATAAGTCGCGATCGGTTGCATAATTTTCAAACAATTCTAACGGGAATTATAATTGTCGGTGGATCCAGCTAGAATCTGCCAGCACAACGTGGATTTAGTTAGATCCAGCGTAACTTTAGCACTTTTTAACCATTGGAATTTATACCTCCGCGAGTCGACATCGTTTAATGTTGATCTTCATTCCACACCGAAAGAAAGATAAACGATTCAAAGGACTATGAAAATAAAACTTGCCGGCTCCGACGGCGAAAAGGATTCACAAAGGGGAGAAGAAAACCCAACGGAGGACGCAGATAATCTTGTTCCAACTTTATCTTTGTCCTCGAGGAGAGGGGACTTGTTGAATGTTTGCTCTCGTGATTTAATGACACTCGTTGTAAGACACTCGCGCCTCGATTTCCCCCTTTACCGAAACATCCCTCCAATTACACTTGATTAATTAGAGTTCGTTCTTAACTTGACTCACTGAGCCGGTCCGTAAATATTTACAGAACGAGAGGCCCTACGTGAGGAGGGAGGGGCAAGGTTTTTTCCTCGGAAATAATTATGAGATGAATCAACTAACGAAAGAATACGCGCCCGAAAAATGTGAAAATAAACGAGCGTCAGAGAGGAATCACAATGTCGAGTTTATTTTCGTGTGAAGAGACAACGAGTAGCAATCAATGGGGATGAGTGTACTTCAAGTTGTAACAAGAAAGAGGTAGATAGAGTTTGATAGCTCTCGAAAATATCACGAAACTGGAAAAAATGTATTACTACAAAGCCATTTATCGATTTGAAAGATTGAGAGGTAAAAACGTTTCAACATATTAATTTTGTAAGGCGTCTCAAGTGATTTCTAATTGGCTTAAGTGCTCACCAGAAATAGTTTGACTCTTCTCCTTTAACGAATTCTGAAAGAAATACTCGTTATTCTGATGTCCTTGAAATGGAACTTACTCGAATATCTCTTTTATTTCACACTGAGAGTAAGGATGACCAATAATTTAAAATGGGGAAATTTATCGTATTGTCGCGTCCGTAACTTTCTCAAATTATTACAGTTTAAAATATCGCAAATATTTACACAACGGTTTGTTATTTCTGTATTAGTTAGCCATTCTACCCGGATCACTGCCCAATTAAACAGAGACAAAGGCATGGTATCTATGATTAATGATATTAAATAAAGCACTTATGTATCTACCTTATTTGTAAAAAACGCTGCAAATTCTTTCACTGGGGTTTATTATTCAATTGGCTTGCGTTCATGATTTGAATTTCTACTAAGCTTTGGAGTGTGCGTGTTTCACAGGTGATAGAGCGATTATTGAATTTCAGGAGATATGCATAGAGCACGTAAATCTGTTCTCAACCAAAATACCTATTTGGATTGATCAGTTGATCATATTTGTGTGCCTCCTGAAATTCAATAATCGCTCTATCACCTGTGAAACACGCACACTCCAAAGCTTAGTAGAAATTCAAATCATGAACGCAAGCCAATTGAATAATGAACCCCATTGAAAGAATTTGCAGCGGTTTTTTTTTAAAATGGTTATCAGAATGTTTCAACCCATGTATCGGCCACAAAGCCTTTTAGGAGTTCACTCCAGTATCCACATTACTACATCACTACGTCACTAGGTTACTGATATCAACACGAAACCAATAATAAACCAAAATAACGCGAATGTTGGCACCATAAATCGGGCCATAGATCGAGAATGGTTTGACCTACGGACCTGGGAAGGGGCTCATTCGATTCGTGTTGGAGAGTTCTTAGAAAAAAAGTCCAAATTTAGGCCGCCTTGACTTTTTTGAAGTTTTTAGGGATTTTACAAAACTTTGACAACCCTAAAAGGGCACTTTAAATTATGTGAGAGAGCTGGCTCAAGAATTGGGGCGTCGCCGGACCAACATGGATTTTTCCTGAAAATTTCAGCTTTTTTGCTTCAGCCGTTTGGGAGAAATCGTGGCGTACGGCGGACGGACGGAAAAATTTTATTGCAGATTCGGATTCTACACCCTTTGAAACGTAAACCATGAAATTTTCAGGGGGGGGGGGGGTTAGAATTTTTTTTTTTCAAGAGCGATTACAATGGTTTATTATTGAATAATAAACCAAAAACGTGGAATTCTTATGTCATTTTTTTTATTACTATTCAGATACCTAATTTGGATAAATTCCCCCAGGGGTTCGTGGGGTTAAGACCCACCTGAATGAGATCAAACTGTATTCAAAGTATTCCATTCTCAATTTTCACATTTTGTTGATAATTTCAGGATTTTTACGGGTCACCTCGGATGGTAATAAATTTAATTGAATTTTCATCATAGTGTATTCATTCTTATTCACGTGCGCAAACGTAACATCTTCCTTACGAACAACATTCTCAAATATGCAACTAGATTCCAACTCTAGGTTGGGTTGTGAAAACTGAATTTTATTGACTCAATTGAAACGACTGCAAATGTGCTTGTATTAAATCATCCCTTCCCTAATATCTTACATGTACTTGTAACATGTTTGTTTGGTACAAGTGAATACTGAATTTCACACAATCAATGTTTTCGCAACTATCACTAATTCGAGGAAGTTTCCGAACCACTGTGCAAGTTTTTTTTTGTTGCGGAATATTATAATTTCAAAATTATTTCTAGAGAATGGTTATTGAGACACAATTACCTTAATACGACCCTCAAGATTTCTGTCAGTAAGTTGTCTGCTGGCCTCAGTTGTTGAGCTCCTTCACATATCGCCCGAAGCACACAAGCTCTTCCAGCGATTCCCAATCTGTGAGAAATAACGTCTCATAACAATACACATGCAATCGTGCATAATATAAACAGGTTAATAAATTCTCTACATTAAGTATTTTGTCCTCTATGTAAGGGTTGTTTTAACGGATCCATTTCGATACGTTAATTAACTTTCTTCGTTCGGATAGGTGCTTAAGTTTATGAGTTACATTAAGTTGGTTATTTACACTTAGATTATGATGTACGTAGCTAAAAATACATTCAATGTCGGTATTGATAGGTAGAGACTCTGTGCACTTGTGGGCAGTGACATAAGCTGCTCGACATTGTCGACATTGTCAGTGAATTGGGAACTATGTGCTCCTTAGCAGCTCTGTAGGTACGTTAGAGGCTATTAGGTAGATTACTAAAAAATAAAATAAAAATCAGTCTCATTAATTAATTTACACACAGGATTTACACGAGGTCTCCTACGTTTATGCTGCTTGTAGTAGTTTTAAGTCAGGGGTTGTTTAATCCGCATTGGTGGTTTTAGAGTGGTTATCACTATCTCTTATGGCAGAGAGTTGCAATATCTTGTCTGGAAGGTATTTTTATATTAGTACAGGGTGCGCCAGCATAACTTCCTGCATTGTATGAATCAGATAATGTTGACTTCAGCTCTGTAGGTAGTTTACAGCAAAATTTTATAATATAGGCAATTATACATGGTTTTTTTTACCCAGTTTTGAAGATCAAATCAGGTAACGTCATTCTCCATTAATTAATTCTATGCATACAGGATGTTTCTTGCATATGTCCTTGGACGGAACTTCTCAATTTTATTCTAAAAAATCACGATTTATGAGATAAGGATCTGGCTTGTAAGAGAGAGAGAACAGTTATTCTTGAAGTTGCACTGCTTTGTGGGAACACTTCCCAAAGCGCCTTTCTCAATGTGTTTATTCCAGTTTAGGAGTCGGCCCGCTCAAACCCGATTTAAGCCCTTGATTTTTTTCTATGGGGTCTTTTGAAATGAACCGTCATCCCTACAAGATTTGAAGACCATCATCCAGAAAGAAATTGCCAACATAACGCCTGCTATGCTGGCTGGAGTTATATCACAAACGCCAGAAATCGGTCATGTATGGAGAATGGGGGACGTCACCTACCTGGCAGATCCTTCAAAACTGGGTAAAACATATATTGTCTATATCTTAAAAAACGAATTTTTATATTCATACAATGCGTTTTATCAAGTTTAAAAAAAGGTCCCCCCCCCCTGCCGATACTCTGCCATATTGAGTGTGCCATCCATGATGGCAATAAATTTAGTGACTAATGCGCAACATGGCTTTTCATCGAGTGTGCCCTCTGCAGTGTCTTTTTAGACACACTGTACAATGCTGCCAATGCCCACTATGTGGATAAATTATAATAAAACAAACTTTTATGTGATCATTTATAGGTTTTTTAATGTTAAGTACAAATTCCGCTTTCTTATGATTTTAAAGTATATTCCGATACCAGGAGACGTTACTGTAGACTGTTCTTAAAATGGAGTTTTCGTAACCCAAACACTGGAACCTCTAGAAGACAAAATGATCGGTGGGAAGTGAAGTATGGTGGCTGGAGGGGATAGTGACTCGCTTGGGAGCTCCGAACTGGCAGTGACCCTGCGCCTGCAGCCGCGGATAATCCCCCGTCTCCCCACTTAACTAACGATCATGACAAGTTAGTTGCAAGTCGCCCCTTTCGGAAAACTCCCACGAGTATGCTACGAGGGTGGATGTATTATGCCTCGTATATTACCTGGCCGACGCCTCTAGGGCGCTAGTACCGCTAATGCTAACAGAGGGCGGCTAGGTTACCGCTGTGTTCCTCTTTGCTATAACAAGCTCCCATTAAACGTTAACGACAAGTTTGTTGAGTGTTGATGTTATTCGAAATAAAGCCGCGTTCAACCCTCAACGTCAACCGCGTTGTTTCAACAATCTCATCTTTAGAAAATTATTTGATATGGATGACATAAGCCGAAATAACTGTTAAAACGGGTGGTTTTGCCTCCCATCAAATCGTTTTGGAGCTTCTCCCATGATCGTTATCTCGTTCGACCCCATAAGAAGCCCAGTCACAAACACTAACAACATTCACAAACCTTGAAAAGGTTGACTTTCACGAAGAAAAAGCATTGTGACAAGCAAGTTTCAGAAAACGTTCCTGTCGATATTACATATCGCACCACTTCTTCCTTTTCACTGGAATCGGCCGTCTGATACCTCTTCCTTTTTGTTCAGTGGGGAAAAGGGAACGAAGTATCGTAAAAAAATACGAAAAAATATATATTTTCCGTAATTCAAGATTTGAATTTGGATTTATAATAAAATAAATGAATTACCAGCCCAGATTATGGTATCCGTAGTCACCATGTGACTGACGGGCGAAAACAACCAAATATCCCAGTGGGAAACTAAATCAAGTTTCTGTGATTTACTCACGGTTTCCTTCCAAGCGTATGAAAAAGAATCACTTATCGTATGACGCACTTGATTAATTAAATAAATAAAATCCCGAACTATTTTAAAAGAATAAAACTGGGCGACCGCCGTAAACGTAGAGAACATAATCATATACAACCTTTCAGGAGGTACCTCTTTTTCCAGGTTATTACAATTGATCATTTTAACATGCCCACGGTGTCTAGCGTTATTGCTAGGTACCTCCTGGTCCTAGTTCGCGACGTCGCCGCTAACCATCATTTAAATTAGATTTCTCCCTTCTACATGATTTTTTATTGTCGTTGGATTGCTACGTGACACGTCCTTAGTGACAATGATACGATAAATACGTTAGTTTATGGGGAAAGGTATCGTACTTGTACAACTTTTAAAACTGAATGGGAACGTGATGCAAACCGCTTTACTACATACAACATTTCTGTAACGAATTTAACTATATCTGAACCATTCATTTGAGCTGAGCCGATCTGAAGTAATATCGGGGAAGAGTGTCAAAATTTAATTTTGGTTTATTATTCAATAATAAACCATTGTAATCGCTCTTTAAAAAAAATTCTAACCCCCCTGAAAATTTCATGGTTTACGTTTCAAAGGGTGTAGAATCCGAATCTGCAATAAAAAATTTTCCGTCCGTACGCCGTACGCACGATTTCTCCCAAACGGCTGGAGCAAAAAATCTGAAATTTTCAGGAAAAATCAATATTGGTCCGACAACGCCCCAATTCTTTAGCCAGCACTCTCACTTAATTTAAAGTGATAAGAGTTGTCAAAGTTTTGTAAAATCCCTAAAAACCTCAACAAAAGTCAAGGCGGCCTAAATTTGGACTCTTTTTTGAAGAACATTCCATGAGGAATCGAATGAGCCCTTCCCCAGGTCCGTAGCTCAAACCATTCCCGATGTATGGCCCGATTTATGGTGCCAACATTTGCGTTATTTTGGTTTATTATTGTTTTGTTTTGATTGCAGTCACCTAGTGATGTAGTGAACGTGGATACTGTAGTGAACTCCTAAAAGGGTTTATAGCCGATAAACGGGTTGAAGTATTCTGATAACCATAAAAAAACGCTGCAAATTCTTTCACTGGGGTTATTATTCAATTGGCTTGCGTTCATGATTTGAATTTCTTCTAATTTGGAATGTGCGTGTTTCACAGGTGATAGAGCAATTTTTTGAAATTCAGGAGATATGCATGGGGCACGTAAATCTGTTCTCAACCAAAATAAATATTTGGATTGATCACTTGATCATATTTGTGTGCCTCCTGAAATTCAATAATCGCTCTATCACCTGTGAAACAGGGACACTCCAAAGCTTAGTGGAAATTCAAATCATAAACGCAAGCCAATTGAATAATAAACCCCAGTGAAAGAATTTGCAGCGTTTTAAACACCGGTTTTCCTTTGTTTGGTTGTCACGAAAGCAACGCAATGATAACCTCCTAACTTGGCCAATGGAAGGAATGGGCTTTTTGAGCGTTGTAGATAACTGCTCTTCCTGTCATCTGCGAGCGCTGAAATTTGGTACACAGCCTCGTGAGACCAATGAGAGGGATCGGGAGGATGTCAGATTAGAAAAGCCTCAGAAGAAAGCGTTCACCCTAGGGCCCTGAAACTTGAAAAATGAGGATATCTGTACCGACTTTGATGTTGACAATTCCCTAGTGTGTTCGTTTGCATCCTTTTGTGCCTTGAATGCGCTAGAAATAACATCCATCCTGTTCATGATAAATGGCTGAGATTTGATACACAGTCTTTTCCCACCATGGCAGAGTGCTTGGTAGGAAGTCGCAGCACTAGCATGTTTACATTTGTGTTGTTAGTACGACATTTCAATAAGCTGATTTCCAAGATATCGTTTCTTTGTATTCTGATTAAAAATCCACATTTATATATTTTTTAAATCTATCATTCCAAATCATGTTGGAATCACTTTTGGGGAATAACAGCTGTTATAATTTTCTTTAATTCATCCAAATTCATTCAAAAACCAGTTGCTCAGCGAAGCTTACTTTATAGTTTTTAGCGTAACATTCCGAATAATATTGGCATAACATTACGTTCTAATTACCATAATGTTATTATGATACAATATTAGGAAAAAATAACTAGTAGTACTTAGGAAACGATGGGATAAAACATTTTACAACGTACATGTATGAGCAAGTGCGTTTATCGCCTGCCAGCCATAACTTATTCAGACGTTAGGTCGCATTCAGTTTGAGTTCACATCCATGGAAGGGGTTCAGTAGGAATACCGTTTCGTAAGTCTGTCGAAGGATGGTGGTTCGGGGCCTTGGCGTGCTGATGGATTCTCAGCTGTCTTTCTCTGATCACATAAGCACTATTAGTGGGCGAGCAGCGAGGATGTTGGGCTTTTTAAAGCGATGTTCTCGGGATTTCACCAACCCTTCAGCAATAGTCCTCCTTTACAAGGCGCTCGTTTTACCCGTTCTCGACTATTGCAGCACACTTTGGTCGCCACTCTATCAAACGCACATTGATCATTTGGGAAGGATCCGACGAAGATTCCTTCGCTTCCTGGCCTTTAAGCTTCGCATACCCCGAGATCGGATGGACTACCAGGCCCTCATGGTGGAGCATCGTCTTCAGCTTCTTGAGCACCGAAGGAGGGCGTCGGACTTGAGATTCTTCTTTAAATTGGTCAGAGGTGAAATTTCGTGTCCATATCTCCTTTCTCATGTTGGGTTTTCGGCACCTCATTACGCAACTAGGTCCGGTCAGCTCTTCCATGTACCATTTGCCGACCGAAACTATCTCTTCCATCGTAAACTCCTCCGTCTGCCTCGTGAGGCGAATGCCTTCCTGTCAGCTACTGGGTTCGATCTCTTCAACGATTCTCAACGGCGACTTAATACCCTACTGTACTCCCAGGACCTTCATGTGGAGTAGCAGGGTGGACTGCAATGACTGCATAGCGCTCCAGCTCTTTTCATCTTACACTTTCTCATCAACTCACTACATCAACATCGCCATCCATTATCTTCACTTCTCTATCAATTGCTATTTTGCACAATCTTCACCGCTCGTCTCTCCGCATCTTTCACCACTCATTCACCTGCATCTATATCGCCAGCAATATTGGACTTTCACCGCAGCTTAACTATGTTTGGTTTATTATTCAATAATAAACCATTGTAATCGCTCTGTAAAAAAAAATTCTAACCCCCCTTGAAAATTTCATGGTTTACGTTTCAAAGGGTGTAGAATCCGAATCTGCAATAAAAAATTTTCCGTCCGGCCGCCGTACGCCGGCGCGCCGTACGCACGATATCTCCGAAACGGCTGGAGCAAAAGAGTGAGAACAGGAAAAATCCATCTTGGCCCGACGACGCCCCAATTCTAGAGCCAGCTCTCTCACTCAATTTAAAGTGCCCTTTAAGGGCTGTAAACGTTTTGTAAAATCCCTAAAAACCTCAAAACAAAGTCGAATCTGCCTAAATATTTACCTATTTGAAGAACATACCATAGGAATCGAATGAGCCCTTCCCCACGTCCGTAGGTCAAACCATTCCCGATGTATGGCGATCTATGGTGTCAACATTTGCGTTTTTTGGTTTATTATTGTTTGTTTGTAACCAGGGATGCCGATAAAGGAGTTGCATGAATATGGTTACTGGAGGATAATGTGAATATTTGTAGTTTATAGGCGATACACCGGTTGAAGCATTCTGATATGTATGAAACGCTGATAATATATAGGTAAATATTATTACCTACTGGGGATTATTATTCAATATGATTACTGGGGTAAATGAGTATTCTTTCACTCGGGTTTATTATTCAATTGGCTTGCGATCACGATTTGAATCTGTACAAGCTTGGAGTGTGCGTTTCACAGGTATAGAGCGATTATTGAATTTCAATACGCTCTTTCTCAACCAAAGTACCTATTTGGATTGATCAATTGATGATATTTGTGTGCCCCCTCTACATCTGTCTAACTTTGGCTACATCGTTTACATTTGGGTCATCGCAATACGAACGTTAAAGGACTTGATAAATTATGGATGTTTTTAGTGTGGGGGAGGGGGGGGCACAAATATTATCAACTGATCAATCCAAATAGGTATTTTGTTTCAGAACAGATTTACGTGCTCTATGCATATCTCCTGAAATTCATAATCGCTCTAGCCTGTGAAACGCGCACTTTCAATGCTTAGTAGAAATTCAAATCATGAACGCAAGCCACTTGAATAATAAACACCAGTGAAAGAATTTTTTTTTTAATATTACTTTGTCAATGACAACGGATAAAATTTAATTTAAATTGTAACATTGGCACTATGTGCCGTTTGTAAATAAATAAATAAATAACTCCTTGGTCGTTAGGAAAGTACCAATGCAATTGATCCGAATAGGTACATAAAATACTTTAATATATAAATATTATTGGAATAATGTAAATTAGTTTTCGCCCAGGTCCGACTACGTCCATGCGCCTCTAACTTTATTAAACCCCTTCCAACTTTGCGTATAAAGTCAAGATTTAGCGAGAAGGATGTTGTGGTTTCATTTCAACAACATGGGTTGGGAGGCTAGTAGGGTTATTTTACTATAAGCAAGTCACCACACCCCCGCCTTAACGCACACGTTGATATTTCATTGTTATATAGGCTTGAGGGCAAGTCTGTTTGATGTGCGTGGATAGAAATATTGATCCCAGCTGAGAAAATGACAATTTCGGTTGAATGTTATAGAATACCTATCTTTGTGGCTGCCTCCCTGTCTACGAGAGTGTGAGTACCCCAAATTTTGTGTCAAGTACGACTACAGACGATCTTGGAGAAGAATAAATGCTTACTCTGTCAGCGTTTTTCAGCATCAGCTCATTCGAAACTTTGCAGTCATCATAAATTGAAAAGGACTCTCCTATTTTCAGATTATATTTCCTAACAGATCATTAGCGACTCAAACTTCAAACTATTTTTAAAATAAAAATAAATAGATAAATCTTATTTTATATTTTCAGCAGCAATAAAGCAGCTAATAGATCAGCTAATAGAACGAGCTGCTGTAGTTAATACCTTTCTGCCTTCCTATATTTTCAACGTGGATTTTTAATTTCTCCATAAGATGTCTGACATAGGTAGGTACTTATCTCTCCCTAGAATGCTAACATGATCGCATGCTGAACGGAACGGAATATGCCGACAAGTATATTTTGCTTCCGAGTCTACCAAGGTAGCGGAAGCATTGTTTTCACTTTCGGAATGTGAAAATTTTTTTGTCTCCAAAATCAAAAATTCCACTCGCATTTTGCGTTTTAGACCTTTCTGAACAATTTTGGTTCCGTGTCTGTCTGTCTGTCAGCAAATCCTTGTTACGGGCAAAACTACACGAAGTTATAGTCCGATTTTGTTTAAATTTTCTGGAATTGTGCGGGTTGGGGTGTAGATGGTCCCCTATAGTTTCATGACCCCCGGATCAATAGTAGTCTCTGCGCATGCGCAAACGTGAAATCCTTGTTACGCGCATAACTCCAGTTCTTGACCATTTCGATGAAATTTTCAGGGATTGTTCGGTTTGATGTGTAGATGGTCCCCTATAAGTTTCATGACCCCGGATCAATAGTAGCCTCTGCGCATGCGCAAACGTGAAATCCTTTCACGCCCATAACTCCGGGAGTTCTTGACCTATTTCGATGAAATTTTCAGGGATTGTTCGGTTTGATGTGTAAATGGTCCCCTATGAGTTTCATGATCCCCGGATCAATAGTAGCCTCTGCGCATGCGCAAACGTGAAGTCCTTGTTACGCCCATTATTCCGGGAGTTCATGACCTATTTCGATGAAATTTTCAGGGATTGTTCGGTTTGATGTAAAGATGGTCCCCTATAATTTCATGAGGATCAATAGTAGTCTCTGTGTATGTGCAAACGAGCCTTGTTACGCGCATAACTCCGGGAGTTCCATATTTCGAAAATTTTCATTGTTCGGTTTGATTGAAGATGGTCACATATTTTGAGCCCCGGATTTTATCTATGTGTAGGTGCATCCTTGTTACGCGCATAACTTGGGAGTCTTGACTGATTTCGATGAAACTTTTGTCAGTTGTTCGGTTTTAAAGATGGTTTAAGTTTCATTTCAATATATTCTCTGCTCCTTGTTATGCTCCTGCATATGACAATAAATTTACCCTAATTCAATATTTACTTCGCCTAATTGAACGAAGTTCTTTAGTCAATAATAATTTTCAATGATCTATACAGTCATGTTATGGATACGAGGAAGCTATGTGCCACACCCACTTGGCAGACGTTATTTTTTACTCAGCCATTGGTTCAATAAAAAAATATTGGAGCACAGTAGAACAATAGCAGCGAATATAAAGCACTTTTAAATGCCTACCTAATTAGGGTAATGAATAAATTTAAACAAAAAAAATTGTTTATTTATCATTCTAAGCAATATATACGTCAGTTAGTTCTGGGTCAGGAGCCATTATAGTGAAGTTGACTGCATCTAATGAACCTTATTGATAACATGGAGTATTTTCAATCAAAATACTTTCGGGAACAAAATGCTTTAAATGAGTTGACCCCTCGTCGGGTCACAAATCCAGAATGAATACCCGGATAGGTAGCGTGGTAGCTGTCATTGAAACACTTGAAATACCCCTTTACAACGTGGGAGTAAAATTCACTCCATATTGGCATTCTAGGGTTAAGTGTAACCCTAGAATTAATCAGATCTGAGTCCACTGAGGACGCAATTTACACCATTGCTGACATCGGGAATGACGAAATGCGATAAATACAATACCAGCCAGAGTTGAGATGTAATCATTACTTTGAGTAATGAATACGCCGATTACTTTCATTGTAATGACGTATATTTTGCAGTAACAATCTCAATAAAATGGAGATTGAAAATCCGAAACTTTTTGAATTACTCCAGGTAATCGCGATTACCATTCCAATTACTGTAATGGTAATCGATGAAACGATCAATTTTTCCGATTACAAGTAATGGTAATCGATAAAACGATTACTTTTAATTAATTCCTTACAAAAAAACAAGTCGATTTAAAAGGGAAAACACTTTTTACAGAAAATAATGAAAAATAAAAATTTTGCAGGAGAATTTACCAGGATATGTTATAACCTCATTTTCGAAAAATTTCAACTTACGGACTTTTACACTTTTACAATCGATGTATAATGCATAGCAAGTATAGCGAATAGCAAATGTTAAATAGATTACATCTGTATTATACGATATTAAATAGATAACATTGTTTCATCTATCATTGTGGCATCAAATTTGCATTATACCAATGCAGTAATCGGTTTTAAAAAAGTAATCGAATTACCAGTACTCCATTCCGATTACCATTACTTGTAAACGGAAAAAGGAATCGTTTTTTCGATTACCATTACAGTAATTGGTGTCTTCAAAAGTAATTGGAATTTTTAATGGGTAATCGAATTACTTTCCTAACAACTCTGATACCAGCCTCCTTGAAACATCGCCTTGATCCCTAATAGATGTAGTTGACATTAAAACGAATAATAGTAAACAGTGGTAATCATAACTTTTGAATCACTAGGACATTCTGCGCTTACTTTTCCAAGATATTCTCCGCTTTAGAATAAACGTAACTGCGTTGCCTTCGCGACAGTTTCGTGGCCTCTTTCTCCTCGTCTTCAGGGAATAAACCTAAAGCTCTGGTATTGTTGGGAAGATCGTAGGAGGTTGCCAGAGCAACGGCCTCTGAGAAGATATCCAGGTCGTCCGGCGTCAGTACTTTAATCGTCATGCAAAAGGCGAACTGTATTGAATATGGATATTAATACATTTATAAACTACTCACTGGGTACGTAAAAATAACATGATCTTACAAGAAAGCTTATGGATGATTAGAAACCTGACGTAATGATACAAGAAGACTGTTCTAAGAAACTATTCCTCTTCGTATTCACAGTAACTGCGTAATTTATTATAATTAACCAAGAAGCGACTGTAGAAATATAAATTTGGAATATTTAATATTATTAATAGAAATAAGTTGAAATGTTAAAATCTAAAAAAGTGGTGATTAATGTCTGCTTTTTGGGTGGTAGTAGCGTCCCCACTTGTAACCCGCGCAGAGTATATTTACAGAATTATCTTATTACAAAATAATGAGAAGAAATGTACAACTTGATCGATCAATGGTGCAATTCCCAAAATAGCAAATAAGGAAAATCGTAAGGATTCTTTAAACTAATTAATGTAATCAATCCATGAAAATTTCGTTAAAATTGGTCGAGTAGTGTGTTGTATGGGATAATGATTATTGGGTCCCCCATGATACGAGTGAGTATCTACATTTATGTGATACTGATGTTTCAAAATTTGGCAGCGATACATCTTAAACATGATACGAGTGAGTATCTACATTTATGTGATACTGAACAAGTTTCAATAATTTCCGGGGGTCATGAAACGATACCATCTAAACAACCCGCACAATCTCTGAAAATTTCATCAAAATCGGACTATAACTTCGTGTAGTTTTGCCCGTAACAAGGATTTGCTGACAGAAAGACAGACACGGAACCAAAATTGTTCAGAAAGGTCTAAAACGCAAAATGCGAGTGTAATTTTTGATTTTGGAGACAAAAAAATTTTCACATTCCGGGAAAGCAATGCTTCCGCTACCTTGGTAGACTCGGAAGCAATAACTACGTACATAAGTAGCAGGATAATGAGATCAGTAAAAGATTTTTAACAATAAAATCAATGAAGATGATAACTTTATATCCAGAAACTACATAATAATTTAGTCGTGTAATAAAACTAAGGCATTTTCAAAAAGCTTGATGGGTGAGAGACAACTTACTCCGTTCAGTTATGCCAAATCTTTACGGTTTATCAAGAGATATCGAACATTCGGACAACTTTTCTTGAGAATTAATGAGTTATTCCAGTGGCAGTTGACCATCAGGAGTGGCCTATTAGGGTATTTTGCGAGGCTATTCATGCTAATGTAAAATCCCCCCTATTTATGGATTTATTGTGAGTTGGTATCTTTCCACATCAATAAAAGCTTACGAAATTAAGAAAGACAGATTCTGACGGAGGTTTTATATAAGATGAATTGCTACCAAATTATTAGAGCATCAGTGCCATATGAAAGCAAATACGCATAACGGCAATAGTCGTTTCAATCTTACAATATTACTGAATTCATCAAAGTTGTTAGTCATTCCGAGGGGTTAACTTGCAACATCATACAAAACGCTGCAAATTCTTTCACTGGGGTTTATTATTCAATTGGCTTGCGTTCATGATTTGAATTTCTACTAAGCTTTGGAGTGTGCGTGTTTCACAGGATAGAGCGATTATTGAATTTCAGGAGGTATGCATGGAGCACGTAAATCTGTTCTCAACCAAAATACCTATTTGGGTTGATCAGTTGATCATATTTGTGTGGCTCCTGAAATTCAATAATATCTCTATCCTGTGAAACACGCACACTCCAAAGCTTAGTAGAAATTCAAATCATGAACGCAAGCCAATTGAATAATAAACTCCAGTGAAAGAATTTGCAGCGTTTTTTTATCGAACCTCAATACCCCCCCCCCCCCCCAATAAAAACATCTATAATTTATCAAGTCTTTTAGCACTCGTATTGCGTTAAAACTTCCCCAAATCCAAATTTAAACGATGTAGCCAAAGGTAGACTGATGTAGAGGAGGCACGCAAATATCATCAACTGATCAATCCAAATAGGTGTTTTGGCTGAGAACAGATTTACGTGCTCTATGCATATCTCCTGAAATTCAATAATCACTATATCACCTGTAAAACACGCACACTCCAAAGCTTAGTAGAAATTCAAATCATGGACGTGGGGAGGGTCTCATTCGATTCCTCATGGTATGTTCTTCAAAAAGAGTACAAATTTAGGCCGCTTCGACTTGTTTTGAGGTTTTTAGGGATTTTACAAAATTTTGACAGCCCTTAAAGGGCGCTTTAAATTAAGTGAGAGAGCTGGCTCAAGAATTGGGGCGTCGTCGGACCAAGATGGATTTTTCCTGAAAATTTCAGATCTTTTCCTCCAGCCGTTTGGGAGAAATCGTGCGTACGGCGGACGGACGGAAAATTTTTTATTGCAGATTCGGATTGTACACCCTTTGAAACGTAAACCATAAAATTTTCAGGGGGGTTAGAATTTTTTTCCAGAGCGATTACAATGGTTTATTGTTGAATAATAAACCAAAAGAAAAATAGGTACCTAGCGTGATGACTCTCCTCACGCGGGAGCCAGGCCTTGTATTTTACCGGACTAAAGTGGAGATCTAGGCAGCTGACGTAACATCCGATACCGTCCAGGAGGAGTGACACGAAGGGAACTTGCAGATAGGGGGAGGAACAGAAGTTGTTTTGGGCCACTGCCACGCTGCATCAAGTTGCCCTGCCTTTCAAGTGTGGCAAACCAAGGGCTTCTGGCTGTCGTGCTCTATTGGCCCACATACATTAGACTGGAAATCAGTACGCACCGAATCACTCGCGACAAAATTGTAAAAACCCATAAAAAACCAAGAATTTTTAGAAAAAATTAAGTCTTTTTCACAAAATAAAAAAGAGTTACAAACGTGCAGTAATTGTTCTGTTAATGACGGTGGCTCAACTGTTTAATTCGATTTAACGTTTATAACTTTCTAATTTTGTGGAAATGTACTAAATTGGTATAGGTACGTTCCTCTGAAGTAAGGCTCCATCAGCACAGGGAAGCCTTATAGAATTGATCCGGGACATACACAACCCGGACATAAGAAAAAAAAATAACTGCGTAAAATCCATTTCAGACCATTTTAACACCAAATCCGTGAAGACCTTGTGTAAGTGACAAATTTTTGTCGATGCTGCCTGATATTCTCAACCGGTTTTCATGATTCTGTTTTGATTCAGTCCAAATTTGCAAAAAAATTTGGGAAATTGCGAAATCACGGCCGAAGGGGGCAATTGGAGGGGTTAATGCAAGAAAACGTGTTTTTCGCAACAAATTTTGTCGGAGTCTATACTGGTCACAATTCTCACCCCGTTTTTCAGTATTCTAAATTTGTTCGATTCCAAGTTCAGTCGAGTTGTGCAGCAAATCTCGGAAATTTTGCTTTTGCTGTCTGCTTATCCTTTCAGTTGCTGCTCAAGCGAGAATTCTTGACCGATTCATCTCATGCTCTTATTATTCAGTTAAGATTTTGGTTTAGTATTCAAATTTATTGCAGCACATTGAATTTTTATTATGTAAGAGGGTGAATGGACGGGGAATAGTGATAAATCGTTATATATTCACTATTTCGAATCGATCTCGAAAAACAATTGGCCTAATTATGGAACAAAAACTTTTTTAAAATGAGTGAAATCGCCGCTTGAACCACGACAGTCGATTCAGCTGATATAATTTAATCATAATTATCATGTTAGAAATCGAGTTTATTATTATATTTGTTAAACGTTGATGTGGTTGTGAAGATAGACGAAAAGTGTGTCGAAATACACTTGGTTTACGATGTGCCTGCCATTATACTTTTATATCGGGTGTAGTTGTGTACAGAATGTCTAGTTAAGATTGGGAGTTTTGTTCAACTCATGACTTAATGCAGTGTGACCATCGTCATCACTAGGGACCGGATTCTTAGGTCACTAAAAAAGCCGTTTTAGGTGCCTAAAATATGTCGCTAAAACTGAAATTATGCCTTTAAAATAGCATTATATGCCGTTATAAATATAATGAAAGAGGAAGAATATAACTCCTAAGAGGCCGTTTTCATTGGTAAAAAATATTTTTATATTTGGTAAATAATGTTGAATACCTTTTTTTCAGTACTTACGTTCAAGTATACAAAATACTTGCGTAATTCAATGACTCGAATATCACACAGGAACTATCGTTCGATTTCCCAACAACCCTTCACCATACAAAAACGACGAAAATGTCATGAAATTTAATTCAATGACATGAAATTGAAGTCAAATGTCGAGATAAAAATTTAATCAAAATGAAATTGAACTCAAAACCTCAAAAGTAGGTACAGGTACATTATAGGTAAGTTAGGTAGTGTTATAACTTGTTTAAGAAGAGGGATTTTACAAAATTATACACTTGAGTAATGGCTCAATTCACAACAATGTTTATTTACACGTCCCCTTTCTTCTCTCTTTCTCCAATACAGTGTTGCCAACATAACACCTTCCCCCCCTTACATTTATTTGTACTTGCATAGTTTTATAAAGCTTTGGTACAAACAAATTTTTTTTTTTTTTTTTAAACAACTTGAGTTAAGGTAAGATTAGTAGATTAATAGATTAGAGTATATTGTATTAGTATTGAGAGATCCTCGTTATTGGAAATATGATATTTCCCTAATCACTCTCAGTTTCCAATCGTAATTTCTTTGGGCGGGGTGATTTTGAATACGGCGAATATCTTTGTGGCGGTCTTCTATTTCTATCGGCTCGTTTCAGCGAGCACCTGGGGGGAATATCTCTAGCTGGTGTACTACCTACTTTTCCAGGGGAGATTTCCGCTTCAGGGGTTGTAACAGCCACCTTACTAGGGGTATTCTGGTTTAAAAAGACGTTTTCTTCCTGATTTTCTATTGACATATCGGATTTGTCCTCATCATCATCACCACTGGCAGCATCTGGAGTTTCTGGGCCATTTTCCTTGCTGATGGGTAGGACCTGGTCAATGTGGCGTTTCCAAATCCTATCGTCATCCACCTTAACCTTGTAGCTTTGTGATCCTAATTCCTGTATTATGGTTCCCTTCTCCCACTTTTTATGCCCATTGTAATTGCGAGCCAATACTCGATCACCCTTGCGCACGTTAAGAGACCGATTTCCTCTCCAATTGCGTACTTGTTTTTTTTGGTTTTCAAGAACCACCTCTTCTCTAGATGGTAACATTTGGGAGAATATAGTACGAACTTCCCGCCCTAACATCAATCGAGCGGGAGTTTGATTCGTGGTGGTATGTATGGAGGATCGGTATACAAAAAGATAATCAGTAATTGCCCTCTCGAGATTACCCTGTCCATCTCTCAAGTGTTTCTTAATACAGCCCTTCACTATTTTGACAGCGGATTCCCCTGCACCATTGGTCTGTGGGTGGAACGGGGATCCAACCATATGATTTATACCTAGTTGGTTTAGAAAAATGGTAAAATCTGAGCTGGTGAAACATGTCGCACCGTCTGATGTGATAGATTTAGGCAGACCGAACCGTGAAAAGCACTCCCGTAATTTTTCCTTTACCACCTCCGTGGTCGTTCGATTAGTTGGGAAACATTCTATCCATTTTGAATGGGAATCCTGAACCACAAAAAAGTATTTATTATTGATGGGTCCGAGGAAATCGATGTGTATCCGAGTCCATGGCTGGTTTGGCCATGGCCATGGGTGCATATACTTCGCAATTTGCAGTGATTGCTTCGATATTTTTATCTAGGCTAGGCCACCAGAAATAGGACCGTGCCATGCCCTTCATCTTGGTCGTACCTAG
The DNA here is from genome assembly GCA_031894815.1 of Creontiades dilutus. Taxonomy (NCBI): domain Eukaryota; kingdom Metazoa; phylum Arthropoda; class Insecta; order Hemiptera; family Miridae; genus Creontiades; species Creontiades dilutus. Next base: position 63,000 of record JAVIWC010000097.1, on the reverse strand, counting down.
GTGCGTTTCATGTAGGGTTTTCAAAATGCTATCTCTTAGGTGTTAGGCACTACTATTCGGTATCCCCACATTTGCAATCATATTCGACAGTTAGTTCCAGTTTCCTACATAGTACGGATACAATTCGTCGTCTCGTGACATCTTATTGGGCCATAAACCTGACCTAACCATCTAGAACTCTTTTTATCACTCCATCTTTGTTTGACTCTTCTCTAATATGTCTCCAATTCAATTTATTAACATACCTCTTGTATATAATGCAAGTAATTTGTTCTGGAGAGCAAATCCAATGATTTTTCGCCAGTATCAATGCGAGACAAGAAATCAGCAATATTATTTGCAGATTTTTCATAGACTATTTCAAAATCATAAAGTGATAATAGGTAGGCCCATCTCTGCACTCGATTGGCAGCGTATATGGGTATTCCCTTCTTATTTCCGTATATGTACAGTAATGGTTTTGAAAACAATAGTGAATCGCCTCGCGAACAAAAATCCTTGAAATGAGTTACTCCATTCAAAATTGCCAATGCTTCTCTTTCTATCTGGGGGTAGCGTGATTCGGCCGGCGAAAAACTCGGGAGTGAAAAGCTAATGGTCTTTCTGATTTATCTGGATATACATTCAGCAGAAACGGCCACAGGAGAATCTACCCATAATTTCAAAGGGAGAGAGGGGTCATAATTAGCTAGCACTGGCTTACTCGCTAATATTCTTTTGATTTTCTGGAAGCTTCTCGTGCATTCGGTTGTCCATTTCCATGGCTCATCCTTCTTGAACAGTGTATATAAGGGCTTCAGCAGGTCCCCTGCTTTGGGATAAACTTTAAATAAAATTTAACCATGCCCAAGAATGATTTAGCATGCCAACGTTCTCGGGTGGGGTGCATTCACTATAGCCTTGATATGTTTGTCAGTGGGTTGCAGCCCATTTTTATCCATGATGTGACCTAAATATTCATTTTTGTCACACCAAATTTACATTTTTCGGGTTTGACTCGCAGCCCACTTTTTGTAAAAGAGATAACACTCGCTCTAATCGCATGTTGTGCTCCTCCTCGTAGATCCTGATACTATGACATCGTCGATTAGACATTTAACACCTTTTATGTTCGACAATAACCTTTCCATTAGTTTCTGGAATTCTGCCGGTGCCGACTTTATGCCGTAACAAAGTCTGGTGTAAGCAAATAAACCTTTTGTAGTATTAATAACAACCAGCTTTTGGGACTCCTTACACAAGGGATATTGTTGGAAAGCTCTTTCAGATCGATTTTTGAATAGAAGGAGGAATTACCTATTTCAGCATATATGTGGTCGATCCTAGGCAATGGGTATTCAGTGCCTAATAGTACTGGATTTAACGTAATCCTGTAGTCACCACATATTCGTACCGAACCATCTGGCTTCAAGATAGGTACGATTGGGGTCGCCCATTGGCTAGTATCAACTGGTACCAAGATACCTATTGACACCAAACGGTCTATCTCGGCCTCTACTTTTCCTTTCAGAGCCAAAGGGAGCGAGCGGCACTAACAGGTAGGTAACTAGGGGGTGGGTAATTCTCATTTGAAGTAAACTCATTCCACCGCTTCCTCTGAAATTGAGAAGAAGTAATTTGACACGAGGGTGTGCTTCAAATTCTCGACTGTCAGCCTACGGCGATTGTCAGCAAGAAATGTCTTGTACATAGAAAATGATACATAGGTAGGTACCTTCCTACAACGCATACATAGGTACTTACCAACCCGTGGAAAAACTATAATAAAGACCTAGGTAGTTTTAAGCTGTAAGTACTGGGTACGCTTTGATTTTGAATACGGGTAACCACCAAATATATTATTGTAAAATCGTATTTTTAATTTTTTCATTTTTTGGAAAATCTTATAATATGCATTTATATGCGTTTATTCCTGAAATATGTTACTAACTCAGAAATATGCGTTTATATGTCAAATAAAAAGTGCATTTTTGGAATCAGCTTGACGTGAAACGGATAAATAACTTGGAAGTTTTGGAATATCTGTTCAGGAAAAAAACATGTTATTACCTAAGAATCCGGTCCCTGGTCATCACATTCTGCTATTCTAATAGGTAATACCACTTGACAAAAATTGAGGCAGACACACTTACAGAAAACGTGCTCCCTTCGGGGAACGTCAAATATCTTCTTGTTCGCTTCAACACTTTCCCATTATTATCTTCAGCTTTGCGTGCAGGATTCGTTCGTGCCGTGACATTAGTAATGGTCTCATCACCGGAACTGCCTGAAAGATCGACCGCCTCGTCGGCCGGCGTCACACCACTTGTGACATCAAAAGCGCTCTGAGGGCTCGCGCATTTAGCACACAACACCAGCGTCAACCCGATTGAATAGTAGTTCAGCATTTTGAGCTCTAAGAATGACTGAAGTTCTTTGTGTCCTCGTCATTAGACAGGGTCCGCTAAATGATCCGGTTCTTCCTCTCTCCACTTGTTTCCTTCGCTAACGTGAAAGGTGAATGACTGAAGAAGTGGTAGCAGACAAATATGATATTTATCTTTTACAATAGATTATTTCATAATATATTATTAGATATGAACACGTATTTATAATACAATATATGCACACATCAAAAACATTAGTGCTTCACCCCGATTCGGTGTAATATATGGAATCGGGTTTTGAATTTTTAAAATGTAGAAACAACAGAAAAAACGCTGCAAATTCTTTCACGGGGGTTTATTATTCAATTGGCTTGCGTTCATGATTTGAATTTTTACTAAGCTTTGGAGTGTGCGTTTTTCGCAGGTGATATAGCGATTATTGAATTTCAGGAGATATGCATAGAGCACGTAAATCTGTTCTCAACCAAAATACCTATTTGGATTGATCAGTTGATCATATTTGTGTGCCTCCTGAAATTCAATAATCGCTCTATCCTGTGAAACACGCACACTCCAAAGCTTAGTAGAAATTCAAATCATGAACGCAAGCCAATTGAATAATAAACGCCAGTGAAAGAATTTGCAGCGTTTTTTTAAATGGTTATCAGAATGCTTCAACCCGTGTATCGGCTACAAAGCCTTTTAGGAGTTCACTCCAGTTATTACATCACTAGGTTACTGATTTCAAAACAAAATCAATAATAAACCAAAATATCACGAATGTTGGCACCATAAATACATCGGGAATGGTTTGACCTACGCAAGGGGCTCATTCGATTCCTCGTGGAGTGTTCTTCAAAAAGAGTAGAAATTTAGGCCGCTTCGACTTGTTTTGAGGTTTTTAGGGATTTTACAACACTTCGACAGTCCTTAAAGGGCACTTTAAATTGAGTGAGGGAGCTGGCTCAAGAATTGAGGCGTCGTCGGACCAACATGGATTTTTCCTGAAAATTTCAACTTTTTTGCTCCAGCCGTTTGGGAGAAATCTTGCGCACGACGTACGACGTACGGCGGACGGACGGAAAATTTTTTTGGCAGATTCGGATTCTACACCCTTTGAAACGTTAACCATGAAACTTTCAGGGGGTGTTAGAATTTTTTTTCTCAAAAGCGATTACAATGGTTTATTGTTGGATAATAAACCAAAACGTCATTTATATTATTTTCTCTTAGAAAATGGAAAGACTGAATTCCTTTTAGTTTCCTAAGAATTGTAAAAAAAAAAAAAATTTATATTACTTTAGATAGTTTGTACTTCCTCTGGCTGTAATTGAAGATTATAATTAACTAAGGATGTACTACAGACGATTAAAGAGGTCTTTTAACATTAAATGTTAAATTTTGTTTGACAATTTTAAGGATAATGAAGTGAAAAGTTAGTTTTTTCATTTTCTAAGAAAACAATTTTCCAGATAGAGAAATGTATCCAAATAATGTTTTGTTGTTGTCTCTACTCGTATGTCGTAGTGAAATACACTTTTCAAAAATCCAAAACCCAATGTTTTTCCAAATTTTTAATGAATCAGGATGATGCAAAAGAAATTTTTTCATGTGTGTATCTTTTGTCTCTCCACCAACTGTGGGACGGACTCCCCTGAAATTTTGAAAGGGCAAAGGCGTATAGAACAGCTTCTCGATCAGGGCAGAACGAAAAGCAATCCAGTGGAAAACCCATGTAGGCTTCTGGGATAATGAAAATGCAGAAGCCCTTGCCAATGCAGGCTCCCAGATGCCAATTCCTGACGCAGGAGCATCTAGAGTCCGATCGTGGTGGAACCACCCCCTGAGCGCTCGGCCATCTTCGTCCGTCGTCTTCCTCTGTCTGATATTTTTTTTTCTTAATTTGAGAGAAGAATTCTGTCATCCTTTCCTTTTATCGAACCCTCGATTTTTTTCGCATTCTACCCAGTTTTTTTCTCTTAGTTGTGGTTCATTTAGGCCCAGAAACGTAACAAAAAGCTGAAAATTGTCGAGATTCTATAAATTTTACTGTTTGAGATCATTTTTGCTTAATATTCCTAATAAGTCTGTGTGATCGGATCGAAAAAAATTTATTTTCTCTCAAACATTGTCATTTTGTCAAGGTGCCTAGATTCCAAAACTGCAATGTTCGTCCACAGTAAAGTTGGTTTTTCCTAAAAAAAAAAAAAAAAAAAAAAAAAATCTTTCTTGCATCAAATTCTGTGTTTATAAACCACCCCAAATGCGTCAAAGTGTGATGAAAAAGTTTTGCCTTATCAAAGTACTATATGCAGGGGAAAGACATTTTTCATGCAAGACAACAGTACCTACCCACATTCGCGATCAGCTCAACATTTCTACAAGAGTATTCAAAATTTGGTGAGACATAATTATTTTGCTTGGAAGAAATTGGAACAGAGGGTTGAAACTTGTTCTGCAGCTGGTTCATAATGTATATGCATACTCTTTCCCTTGTGAACCTCAATGGTATACGCTTTTACAAGTATTTTCAATGAATAATTAATTAACTTCTCCTGACTATATTTCTTTTTAAATTTAATGCTGACTTAGTGAACCACTATTTTGAATTCTCCTAGGAAATCGTTCCTTGGATTTCAAATCTGAGCACCCTAAATTGATCGGGAATCAACAAAATTCATGGAAACAGCAAATTAACTTAAAAAATTACTTACAGTGAATTTTACTTGTAAGCCGACGAGGTTTGAATGGCTTTTTCCATAAAGGACAAATATCTGGTTCCCTACAGTTTAGGCACGGTTCTACAGACTACAGACTGATTACCTAAGGACGTGGACTCACCTTGCCTCAGAAAAAAGGTTCGTCCGATTCCCGCGCTCAGGGGGTTCCACCACGATCGAACTCTAGACGCTCTTCCTGACGCCCCCACCAGCTACAGAGCTGCAAAAAGCGAGATAGGGACGTCTGTGGAGAATAGGGTGCGCAGTGTGCACTCCCAGACTGCCGAAGGGAAGCAGTGGGCTGCACTGCTTGAACCTAGGAACCGCGTTCCTTTACATCTCCTCCGTCATGAGTCAGTCGCAGCATGAGCAGCAGTTAGAGCGATAACTGAGCATGCCTATTCGAATGCCCACCTACACAGAATCGGAGTGGCGGAAAGCCCTGGCTGCAGTCTCTGCAACCGTGGGACTCCAATGACGATACCCCATCTACTTGACTGCCAACTCAAGGGCATTAGACGAAACTTTCCTCTCGACGAGATCGATTGGTCGAAGACAGCAAAATTATATTGGGCGGTAAGAAGTTTAATGGCTTAAAAGCCTAATAGCGGTGTAGGAGAAAAAAAGTACCTATCTTTTGTGATTAGTCTTTTCATTTTGAGCTTTCAGGAGTAGGCTATATGAGTTACTTTGGACAATTTGCAGGTAATTTCCTTTGGACAATTTGCAGGAGCGTAGAATGTATAGTAGAGACTTTACTTGACAATTTGCAGGTAATTTGCTTTGGACAATATGCAGGATCGTAGAATGTATAGTAGAGACTTTACTCGAAATGCTGTGAGCAGAACAAATGCGACATGGACCTTCCTGACTTATATATTTTTAGCCTGATTGTTTTCCTCCTGTCTTTTCAAACAATTACACTGGTCTATACCTCCGAGTTTCCGGTTTCTTCCGGATTCTAAGGGATTTTGAGGGTGTTGAATCCGAAAATGATAGCCGTTAACTAGTCGGTCCGAATAAAGCCTTTTTTTTTTGGTAGTTTTTATGTTTTTCGGACCTTTTTTTACATTAAATTTTGCCGTAATCACCAGCCTTCTCAAACTTCTTCAAAAGAAAGACAAACATCTTACAGGAAATTGATTGTAGATACCGAATATGAACTCAATTTTTCTCTAAAACTTTTTTAAACTGCCACCCAACTGAACAAAATTGAGTAAAATCACATTTTTTACTTTTTTCTTCATGTTTTTTTTTTGCTGCTATCTCCAAAAACTCAGACTGGCGTTTTGAAAGCTTAGACTTTACAAGACAGAATGAGATCAACTACTGCTCTCAAAAATTGAAACTAAGGATGCTACAAGTTTTTAAAGTTTGGGCACTAAAAATCGATAATTTGTCACTCTGTACAGAATTTTCTTGAGCAACTATCCCAAGAGAATATGAATTTTCATCCGACTTGTTCCTGGTCAACCAAAATCACTCAGGAAAGTGCTGAAATAAGGACGTGGACTTTAGTAAAGAACAAATTTTGTTTCAACACCAATAAATAATGTCTTTGTAAGCTTGGTATGATTACCAATAAATTGTCCCTGTCTCCCCGTAAATGTTCAAAAACACTGAGGGCCTAGCTATCAATTTACAACCAACGACAATCTCGAAAATGATGTTGCTCCAAATCTGTAAATACCTGATCTATGTGCATCGTTCAGATGGATTTTTGAGTCATTGGACTGGTACCTTTTGTTTTCGGCTGTGGGCTTTGTGGGAAATCTCGTCGGAGAATTCATCAAAACTTTGTAACTAAGTTTACAGGATTGAGAGCTACTTCTTCTTTCGTGACGCTTATCAACTACCTGGATCTTAATTGGCTGTCTACGACTAAGTATTTGTTGTAGCTTATTCTCATGTCCCTGAGTTTATTTGAACTGTGTAAGGTGTATTCTGATAACTTTTATCCATGCACATCTCCGCTTCCTTCCCCTTCAGATTAAAATCAAATTCGTTTGAAATGTGAAATATTGTTTGTAATTAATTTTTAGAAACGGTACACGTTACATATCTCTATAGTTTTTATCAAACTGGTTTTCGCTAACTCTTCAAGGATAACTAGCAAGGAACGGTAGGGTGGTCTCGGAGGAGTTGGTCAAGGCCAGATATTACTCTTCCTTGTAAAACCCCAAGCTAAACCTCACCCTCAAGACCGAGGGTCGACTCATGATTGAGTATCCCACAACTCTATTTACAATTTGGTCCGTGCAGATGGCAGGTCATTATTTTCCCAACCGGTTGAATACTGATTGTTGAAAATTCAAATTTCAATTTTTTGGTTAATTAAAAGTTTATTTTCTTAAAACAGTAATTTACAATAAGTTTATCTAAACTTGAATGAAAAATGTCGACAAATTACAAAACGGTTATTTTTTGTTACGTAAACAAAATTTGTTCATGAACCCCTCGTGGGGTTCCGGGTAAAAGTGACCAAGTAACATTTTTTTCAAAATGAGCTTTTTTTGTTATTCCGGTACTAAGGAACGTTGTCTACTGTGTGTTGTTGGTAAGAACGTTATCTTCAAACTGATGTGCAAGAAAGACTTGAAAATAAATTTTACCTGCCTGACCCAAAGAGTTTTATGTGACCAAATGGCATTTGAACTCGACCACAAAACACGAGATGGATTATAAATGTACTCTCGCTGGTGCATGTAAATGTTATCAATTGCCATTTGATCACTTTTACTGTGTAAGATTTGTAAGATTGCATAGTGGGCAGGTGAAAATGACCAACTACAGTGATAGGTAATGGATAACCTTTTCTAACAGAAATAGGTATATCATTGTTATTAGATGCTTGGCAACACGATAAATTAACGAAAAAACTATTCAATTCCTCAATTTCATGTAACTATGTGACTTATTTTCGAAGAATTGAATTGACCAAGTGAGTAAAGCTTGAAACCCCTGGCAGGTAAAAAATGACCAAATAGAGTTTTCAGAATAAACAGCTCTTATTTAATCTGAAGTGAATTTTGAAGCACGATATCATAGGCGGGCACTAGCTAACTACCTACAGGATAAAGAAAAATCGAAACATAGTCGGATGAGACATCACACAACCAGTGTTCGTAAGAAGAAAATAGGTGAAACTTCAGATCGCCCCCCTGTAAAATTTTGCAAATGTTACTTGGTCACTTTTACTCGGAACCCCACGAAATTTTCCATGAAAGTCAATGTTATTGTTCATTTGTTTCCAGGGTAAAATCAGCGTTTGGTAGAAAATTAACAAAATTGGTTACCGATTTAGTGGGTTTAAAAAAGATATATACTGCTTCCATTCCAACGGCTAAGCATACGATGAGGTTGAGCGTACGATATTCTTGCAGATATCGCCATATTGATTCATTTTGAAGAAAGAAAAATATATTTTCAGAGTGTATCTATATATAATGTATAGTGCGTACCGTCTCTCCTTGAGTATTTCGATCACGAAGGCCTCAAGGGGATGATGGCGGTGAAGACCATTATTGAAGCGCAGCGGAAGAAAAAACCATTTTTCAGGGCTTGATAAGTCAATTTCCTTCAGCACTCTAGAAGATAACTTTAGTTATACTCAAACCAAAACATAAAGACATGTTACGTTGTTAGACACCACGAGAATCCTTAGTAAGTCGAATGTCTTTGGTCCCAGCAATAGTAAGGGAACTGGCAGACTGTTCTTGAACAACGCATATTTTGCTGTGATACATTTTCCGGTAAACTATAAGACGTATAATTTTAATCACATGAAAATGAAGAAAAAAGAACAATTGAAAAAACGAGCAGTCTAAAATAACCACTAATGTTCTTAAGTTTGTTTGTTTCAGTTCTTTATTATTATTTATTAATAAATATAATATAGTTTCTTAAATTATAATTTAAGACACCGTGCCATGGTTTTGGAGGATGTATTATCGTGAATATATCCAACGAGTCGACTAGTCTTTTCAGAATACTATTGATCTATATCAATACTGGAAAAAATTTACTAAAATATATTCAAAATTTACTACCACAGAGCACGCCAACAAGGTGAAAATGACTACAAGTCCAAAACATTAGTTAAACAGTATTATGGAGTTTTTCGTAGCGGGAGGTATGAGGATAGGGATATCAAAATCAATCTTTTGGAATCTATCTATTACTATCAATGTACTCCATCCCCTGTCCCTATTTTTAGGTTCCACGGGAACTATTAGAACATACACGAATGGAGTACAGTGGTTCATCTCCTATGAATTTGGCATTATCTCTACCCAGGATACTTCTGCAATGAAGCCTAACTCTTTTCGTGAAGAAACCCAAATTTTGAGGGATGGGGATTTAACCACTTTTGGGTTAACACAAGTAGAAGAAGAAGAAGAAGAGAAGAAAAGAAAAAAGTTTATTATCAAACAACATACACAGTTTTCAATTAGTTATTATTATAAACGATACAACATGGTTTTTCCAACCGTCTGTCGGGGATGTTGGTGATACATTAATGCAGGGAAAAGAAATTAAAAACTAAAAATAAAATAAAATAAAATTATCAACTCTTTTGGAAGAAATAATAGAGAAACGAGGTCGGCATAGGGTCATTGTGCATATAAACGTTACTGATTTTAGGGGGGAATCATCATTTCGCAAAATTCAAAATTCAGTTAAAAATTAAATTCGCTAATCAACATTTTTCTGTAGCGCCACGATAACTTGCAGTACGGGACTAATTTTGGCCAGCCTTCTCCATTGAGAAGACGTTTGGCTTCCTGATTACTCAGAAATGCCTGATTGAAGGCCGCAATCCTAAACTCAGACAGCTCGGGACAGCTGCAAAGAAAGTGATATAGATCTTCTCTTGCATGCCTATTACACAAGGAGCATTCCTCTCAACGATCCGTCACGTATGGTCTGGCATTAAGGCATAGTAGCTCGCCCCGCAGCTTAAACAGCCATCTGCTAGCATAAATGTCCATACAGTTCTCCCTGATCAAACTAGCTGATTTGATGTGAGGGTCTAGCACCCTGTATAGGGTAAAATTGCTAGACTCCTCACACCTTTGCCGTGCGAGATCCCACCTTTCCTCTTTATATCGTGCGAGTAACCGCTCTGCATCCGACCTCAAAGTCCTGGTTAACACGAGTATATCGGTTGGGATAATGGGTTCCCTAACTGGAGTTTTGGAGCCACTTGTTTACTTACCAATGTCTGAAATAAGAGTTTTACAGTCTGGAAGTTCTTTGACGTGGGACGAATGGTTAGCGACATTCACCAAAGCAACCTCGGTTTCGTCAGCATTGTCACCTAGAGAAGGTAGTTCTTGGTTGAGAAGGCATTTGACTATTCGACATGAACTGATGACCCATCATATTCTGGGCAATCCATCATATTCTCAACAGAGCAAGTTGAGAAACAGGGCAAATATATTGACAGGGAAACGAGGACTGTTGATGAGATATGATATGCTGTTTTTAGGTTGCCTTTGGGATCTCCAACAGAGAGTGATAGTGTTACACTTAAAAGGCAGGAAAAGCATAGGTTGTTGAACCTTTTTCGGTTGACGAACATTTCTTGATGGTAGTCGTACCCGCAGGTTACATCTCACATTCCAATCGATTGGTCCGCCTAAGCCAGTGGTTCCCAAACTATATTTGACCATCGCCCACTTTGGCCGCCCGAGTTACGCCATAGCCCCCCCCCCCCCTTCCCCCATACACACCGCAAAGATTTCTTCAACTGAAGACTAACTATACCTAAACTAAAATGTACCCAGTCAGTCCAAACTCCGAATAATAAAAACATTGCAGAAAACACACGTTAAAAAAAATTGTATATTTACTGAATTTACATACAACATACACATATCCACACATTCACACACATTTATCAAGAAATTCGTTTTTTTTTACACACAAATTCACAGCTAGAAACATGAACTAGTTTGAAAATAATTTGAAAAACTCAAATGTGAGAAAGAACAAAAAACGCTGACATTCTAAAAACTTCCATATTTGGAAAAGCATTTTTAGAAAAACTGGTTCAAACTTGAAACGGAGGTCAACTTCAGCCTCCAGTCTCCTCTCGATGAGATCTGCAGACAGTTCCTCTTCTTAACAATTAGGTCGGAAACTGTGCTGAATCCGCGCTCTACAAGATAGGATGACGGGAACGCGATTAAATATTTCTGAACGATGGCCCATAGACCTGGATATTGCTGAGCTACGGGTGTTGTACATCGAAAGCAAAACATCGATAATCGAATAATCGAATCGGTTCCGGGAATGTTTCATCACTTTGTTAGAAGATTTTGTTAATTTCCTATTTGGTAATTCAAGGAATTTTGTGAAAATTTTCAGTCAGAGTTATCCTCAAATTCAGCAAATTAATCATCGCCCACTTTTCGACTCATCGCCCCCCTACTGCCCATTGATCTCCCATCGCCCCCCAGAGACCTCTCATTGCTCACAAGTGGGCGATATTGCCCAGTTTGGGAACCTCAGGCCTAAGCTATAGATCACTGGAAAGATTGATTTAGGATATTTTTTATTTTTGAGATGTGAGTATTCAGATCCCTAAAATAAATAGAACCTAATACCATGCGGCCTCCAATTAAGAAACGTACAGCAATCTTCGTGGGGGATTCGAACCTGCGTTTTTCTTGCCTTCAAGGTCCAGTTATGAGAGTATACTGGTGGCTTCCTGTACATACCAACACAAGAGTAGGAAGTGTGGAGAATTGTCCAAAGGCCCGTATTTAAATGGTTTGGTTCTATATTACTGTGAGGTAATATTTTAACGAATTACTTTGCATATAATTTTTGAAGGAGTAGCAGGTTAGTAAACATTTATCATAGTTTTATTTTCATGAAATCTGAATAGAAATGTTAAGATACCTCAAATAAGAAATGTATTCCACTAGAGAATGTTCTACTTGAATACCTACTTTACAAAGCGAAAAAGTTCAACGATTAGAATTCAACAAGACATAAGGTATATTTCTGAAATAATTATCCCATTTTTCAGTGTATTGGATTGCGCTTGAAATATTGATGAAACAACAGAAGTTAAGAATGTTTTTCATTAGTTGACACATTCGTCAACCGTATTACCCCTTGCGTGGAATACCAACTCATTAATTAGGTTTGTGAACAGACTTTCTCAAAAGAACAATTCATGCGTGACTTAAAAATCGAAGTGTCCCGTGACATGATTTATAAAAGAGTCGTTTGGGGCTTTGAGTGATGCATGCGAACGAATTTTTCTCGTTATTGATCTTTTTCTATCTGGTACTGCTTTAGTTGAATTCACGCCGAGAAAATTGTGTCGTCTCTTAGAAGAAGAAGTAGAAGAAGAATAAATATGTTTTATTGAAAGGAAAAGCACTTCGTACGTTAAATAATATTCGCATAAAACTAATAGGATTTGGCGAACATCGCCATGAATCCGGATCTGCCGGTATTGGACGCGCTAGCCAAAATGTTCGCTCAGGTTTAGAGTGAATTAAATTCTGGGCGCTTAACTTTTAAGTTACGACGGGAAACCAAATAAAATATATAATATCAAATAGATATGTTGGCAAATTAACAATGTATGTGACAACTCACAGTTGGTGAAGGCTTCTGAAGATCTTCCCGGCCGGGAGACGAAAGCTGCGGAACACGTGGTGGGAGGAACAATTTAATTTGCCAACGAATTTACTTTACAAACAAATTTGGTAATATGAAGCACGAAGTGGCACTTGGACTACCGTAGGCATGACCTTTGGTATATATCAATATAAACGGGGATTTTTCACTGTAAGGTTGCGGGTTGCAAGTTTGAAGGCAACAGAAGTTGAAGAATACTTTTCATATAGGATCCAAATAACTATGAAATTTATTATTGTCAACCGTAATTAACCCCTAGTGCGCCAACTATTAATTAACTATAAAGTGTGAACAATCCCTGACTTTTCATCGAAATCGTTCATGCCACTTGTGGCAAAAATCGTTTGTGTCCCGTGACCTTTAAGTCGTATTGAAAATTTCATCGAGTTGCTGAAATAATTATCCCGTTTTTGATCAGTTTCATATTGGATTGGGGTTGAAATATTGATGAAACAACTCTTAGAAGAAGTTCATGAAATTGGTCGAATACTTTTCATTGAAAGGACTAAGACACGTTTGCGTTAAATAATATTGATCCGGGGGTAAAACTATAAGGGGGAATACCCAAATCATTAATTAGGTTTAGTCAAGAACAGGTTTGCGAGTAATTAAATTCATGCGCATGACTTTGATCCGGGGGTCAAAACGATGGGAAACCAAATAAAATATATAATTGACATGATTTATAAAAGTATGTGTAACGTTTGGGCGCTTTCCCGAGGGAGACGATGCATGCGGACACGAATTTTGGGAAATCTCATTAAATTGCAAAGAATTTTTATGCTGGTACAAACAAATTTGGTTGAATTCATGAGAAAATTGTGGACGTCTACTTAGAATGAAAAATCGAAATTATAATGAAATATGTTTTATTTTTCACGATTCAAACGGCGCAGAAACTGTGAAGGTTGCGGGTTCTACACAATCATTATCAAAATCGGCGCATATGACAGACAGACAGACAGACAGACAGACAGACAGACAGACAGACAGACACACAGACACACAGACAGACACGGAACCAAAATTTTCAAAACTAATGCAGGTTTTTGGCGACAAAAAAAATCGCACATTGAAATAAATAAATAGTTCTATCGGCCGAAACAGGTATAATTGTATAAATTAAACTTGTTCTTCACAAATTTAGTTTTAGATAATACAAATACAAATAATTAACTTATACCAATCATTACAATTTAAATATTTTCCTTTTTTTGGGTGAACAGATTATAAAGCTGATGGGTAGGATTAATGGTAGTTTATCCATAATTAAATTCAGATACCAAATACTTCCTGTAGGCTCTGGCGTCTCTCACAAATTTGTACAGTAATATTGTTTTTTCTGACCCGTTTATAGTTTCTATCAAATCCGGTCCATCGAAAAACCCCTTGCGTGTCGTCTCTTATCGTGCGATTGTGGTGCTTTCATGGTGGTTTTCGTTTATAAACTATTCTTGCAAATAATTAGTCATTTTCTATAGTAGAGGCCGTTCTTAAAAAACGATTCCCATTCTTCTGACATCTTCACAAAACGATATTTTCGCCGCGTAATTTATACATAACGTTCAATTATAGTTGCAAGCCAAGATGATTGTGTTTTGGTTTATTATTCAATAATACGCCGTACGCACGATTTCTCACAAACGGCTGGAGCAAAAAATCTGAAATTTTCAGGAAAAATCCATCTTGGTCCGACGACGCCCCAATTCTTGAGCCAGCTCTCTCACTCAATTTAAAGTGCCCTTTAAGGGCTGTCAAAGTTTTGTAAAATCCCTAAAAACCTCAAAACAAGTCGAAGCGGCCTAAATGTTTACTCTATTTGAAGAACATACCGTCAGGAATCGAATGAGCCCCTCCCCAGGTCCGCAGGTCAAACCATTCCCGATGTATGGCCCGATTTATATTGCCAACATTTGCGTTTTTTGGTTTATTATTGTTTGTTTGTAACCTAGTGATGTCCGGCCGATAGCGTCGAGTTGTACTGAATGTGGATACTGGAGTGATAGCCGATGTGAATACTTGTAGTGTAGTTAGTAGCCGATACGCGGGTTGAAGCATTCTGATATGCATGAAACGCTGATAATATATAGGTAAATATTATTCAATATTATTACTGGTGGTTTATTATTCAATATTATTACTGGGGTAAATAAGTATTCTTTCACTGGGGTTTATTATTCAATTGGCTTGCGTTCATGATTTGAATTTCTACTAAGCTTTGGAGTGTGCGTGTTTCACAGGTGATAGAGGCGATTATTGAATTTCAGGAGATATGCAAGGAGCACGTAAATCTGTTCTCGACCAAAATACTATTTGGATTGATCAGTTGATCATATTTGTGTGCCTCCTGAAATTCAATAATCGCCCTATCCTGTGAAACAAGCACACTCCAAAGCTTAGTAGAAATTCAAATCATGAACGCAAGCCAATTGAATAATAAACCCCAGTGAAAGAATTTGCAGCGTTTTTTGTCATCTAATAGAGGACATATGATCGTGATATTCCGGTATTTAACGGTTTAAATTCCAGAATGAAGTGCACTATGAGAATGATGGAATGTTCTGGATGATGGCTTGTCTTTGGGAAACTGATTAATGTACGTTATGACTGAACACTACCACCGTCGGACTCTCTATATATCGAGTGGTTTTAAGCAGTTGGTATACATCAGAACGGAGTAGGCTTCAACTGATCACTTATGCACTCCCACCGACCCAAAGGGGGAAACCAGCGGTTGAACGTAATGAATGATGGATCGAGTTTCTGCAGGAAGCTTGTACATTGCTGGGGGTGATTCTGAATTTCGATATTGAACGTATTGCAGCTAATTATCAAGTTGTGTAGCAAAACTTATGGACACATCCTTTAATGTTTCACCAATCGATAGTGTCATCAGTTTAATAACCGTAAGCAAATCTTAGCTAGCGTTGACTTGACACGTTTCTTGGTTTCTGTGTTGCATTTCAATTTAGAATGAGTCAAGCAAATCGAAGTTCTTTACCCGTTTATTATGTTTTAATTTGTTCACTTATTCTTCATCATTCAAAAGTTATATAAATATACTTTAAAAGTTTGTCTCAAACTGGATCAAAAATTTATTTGACTAATTGACTTCATTATTATAATTCATAATTTATTTATTTCCACCTGTGCTACATTTTTTGGTTTATTATTCAATAACAAACCATTGTAATCGCTCTTGAAAAGAAAAATTCTAACCCCCCTGAAAATTTCATGGTTTACGTTTCAAAGGGAGTAGAATCCGAATCTGCAATAAAAATTTTTCCGTCCGTCCGCCGTTTCGCACGATTTCTCCCAAACGGCTGAAGCAAAAAAGCTGAAATTTTCAGGAAAAATCCATGTTGGTCCGGCGACGCCCCAATTCTTGAGCCAGCTCTCTCACTTAATTTAAAGTGCCCTTTAAGGGTTGTCAAAGTTTTGTAAAATCCCTAAAACCTCAAAAAAGTCAAGGCGGCCTAAATTCAAACTCTTTTTGAAGAACACTCCACGAGGAATCGAATGAGCCTCTCCCCAGGTCCGTAGGTCAAACTATTCCCGTTGTATGGCCCGATGTGCCAACATTTACGTTTTTGTTTTTGTTTTGATATCAGTAACCTAGTGACGTAGTGATGTGGATACTGGAGTGAACTCCTAAAAGCCTTTTTAGCCGATACACGGGTTGAAGCATTCTTATAACCATAAAAAAACGCTGCAAATTCTTTCACTGGGGTTTATTATTCAATTGGCTTGCGTTCATGATTTGAATTTACTAAGCTTTGGAGTGTGCGTGTTTCACAGGTGATAGAGCGATTATTGAATTTCAGGAGGTATGCATAGAGCACGCAAATCTGTTCTCAACCAAAATACTATTTGGATTGATCAGTTGATCATATTTGTGTGCCTCCCGAAATTCAATAATCGCTTTATCACCTGTGAAACACGCACACTCCAAGCTTAGTATAAATTCAAATCATCAACGCAAGAAAATTGAATAATAAAACCCAGTGATTTTAATTAGAAAAAAGTTATTGTAATAATTATTATTACAATTAAATTATTACATTTATAGTATTCAATCATTTATCATTTAACGTACCAAGGAGTTGATGTCATCATTCGAAGAATTCAGTTCTGTTGAGATTGAACCTGTTTGATTTGGGTGTTACACGTTGAGCCCCGATTTGAGCAGCCATACTGCCACATTGGTCGTATGAATACCAGTCACGCCAGCTTTTTTAGTCTCAGAGATAGTGGAGATTGTTCATAGAGTAAGGGTTCCACCATATTTATACGGTTTCAAGTCTTGTTAATCAAGTTATTAACATGAGCGTGGAATGTGGCTCCTGCTCGAATTGGTTTCGATGGTGAGAGGGCAGCTTCACACCCTACGTGTCTGGAAGTAGAGGTTTGATTTTTTATAGGATACCACCGTGCCGTACTTCGTCAAAAGCTTTCTGGGTGTCGAGAAACGAGCCTTGACACACTTTATTTTGCTCATAAGTGTCGAGGATCTCCGCTACCACTCGATGAAGTTGCTATCGCCATGAATGTAGTGATCTGAAGCCGAGCTGAAAATTCGGGATGAATGTGCCAAAAATTCAATACGTTGGTTAGTAGTAATTTTGCTTTGTTTTCACTTTCGGAATGTGAAATTTTTTTTGTCTCCAAAATCAAAAATTCCACTCGCATTTTGCGTTTTAGACCTTTCTGAACAATTTTGGTTCCGTGTCTGTCTGTGTGTCTGTCTGTCAGCAAATCCTTATTACGGGCAAAACTACACGAAGTTATAGTCCGATTTTGATGAAAATTTTCAGGGATTGTTCGGTTTGATGTGTGGATGGTCCCCTTTAAGTTTCATGACCCCCGGATCATTAGTAGCCTCTGCGCATCCGCAAACGTGAATCCTTGTTACTCGCATAACTCCGGGAGTTCTTGACCAATTTCGATGAAATTTTCAGGGATTGTTCGGTTTGATGTGTAGATGGTCCCCTATAAGTTTCATGACCCCGGATCAATAGTAGCTCTGCGCATGCGCAAACGTGAAATCCTTGTTACACGCATAACTCCGGGAGTTCATGACTGATTTCGATGAAATTTTCAGGATTGTTCGGACTGATGTAAAGATGGTCCTCGTGAGTAATAAAGAGAAAATAAAGTTTTAGCCTGAAATGAGCTTGGATCGAACCATATTGAACCATCATTATTTATCACTCCAGTCATCTATCCATTCAGCGTCAATGTCAATTTTTTTTATTAGGTATATTTTATAGTTTGTTCAATAGTTGAACATGCCTACCTTTATTTTCTCAAGTTATGCTCCTGCTTAACAATAAATTTACCCTAATTCAACATTTACTTCGCTTAATTGAACGAAGTTCTTTGGTCAATAATAATTTTCAATGATCTATACAGTCATGTTATGGATACGAGGAAGCTATGTGCCACACCCACTTGGCCAGTGTTTTACCCATCTTGCTTCCAGTGTGCTAGCTTGCTCGTTCATCTTACGATACAATATTTTATGTTTCTAATCAATCACGGCCTGCAATGATGATGTATCGCGCTCTGCTCAAAATCTCTTTGTAATTGTTAACGACACCACAGGGGAAATGCATCTACCTTGCAAACTGTCGTAGAGTCGAACGTTCTTTCACAACTTTCCAAAGCGGTTTTTGGGAATACCCCTAACTCAGGCTTTTATAGTTCACTCATGATCACGATAGTTCTGTACATTGCTGTTACAACTACTTGGACTGAAAGGAAAGGATTTGAGGGAATAAAAAGTGCCTGGGAGTTTATTTAGCTGATCATTAGGTACTCAGTTTTCGATTGAATAATCCACCACAAACTGCGTCTGAAAAACATGAATGATTGATTTACAAGAAGAGCTATCAAATTTTCTAATTTACGTTATCGACTTTACTTCACTAAAACAGCCATAAATAAATAAAAAATTATTTTAGTTTCATTTTGTGATATGAAATGAAGAATCTCTACGTGCTTTGTATCCGAGTACATCTACCATCGTGGATGACATTTTTTTCAAGTTACTTTAGTCAGGTAATGAGTTAGGTATATGCTGATAAATTGTTGGTTTTTCGTTAAGGTACTGAAAAAGGAAGAGGCTTTATAAATTAGCCAACTGGAATTATCTAGAAAGTAGAACAGTTATTATTTTATTTTTTTTTTTGACATTGTTTTATTTACATACAGCCATACATTTCGTAATATAAATTTAAAAAAAAAAAAAATTAATATAATTCTACACTTCTTAATTCAAAAATTAAATGGATAAATTGACAATATTCTCATTTTACAATATTACAAAATATATCATGTTTTACTAAATTAAACATTAGTAAGGATATTTTAAATTAAAAATGTTCTCCACCTATACAGCTATGTTGTTTCTGATTAAAAATGAATATATTTCTTCCCATATTTCTAAGTTATCATATTTTAATAGCGTAGGGTAACTAAATGGATTTGTTGAGAGATTTTGAATTCTGCGTAGCATATATTCTCTATTATGACGGTATTCCGAACATACCATAACCACATGTTCCATGTCACCGTAAGGATCTCCACATTCACACGTAGGGCTCTCTCTCTTATTAATCTTGAATAGATAGGCTGGACAGATTGAATGGTTTGCTCTGAGTCTGCAGAAAATTCTAATGAATTTTTTTTTCTTTATTAATGGTAGTATACCAGGGCTTAGATTTAATAATTGGGTTTATGTTTTTAAAAAAACAGAACAGAAAATAGAACAGCTTACTCCCATGAATGTCACAATGTTTACTTACAGTGGTTTTGATTAAAAATTACTTCCTCCTTAAGCATGCTCCCTGACTAAGATCATCATCCAAGAAAAATCCAAACACAGTAAATCGCTCCCTTTTTCTGAACCTCTCGAGAATCGTGTTGCTAAACCCTTTGAATGATGAAAACCGTAGGTGAATGCTTTGTCGGATCAGTCGAACAGCCTTCCCGAGTTGCAGACTAAAGGCGGCTAGAGCTGATAACAACCTGCAAGTTCTGGAAGCTTTGAGAGCTCCCCAACGCCACTCATTAGCGGGGAAGACACAACAAGAAAGGCGAGGACGCGGCGGAAGGTCGGGGGGGCCCACATTTGCTGTGACAACTTCCTCAGCTACCCACCTCTTTACTTTAAACCCGAATAGTTTACGAGTGCGCTCGAAAACCGGGATTCCACTACAACCAAGTTTGAACTCGTTACAACTTCGGCGGTACTATTCGTATCGAGGCTGAGAGCGAATCAAGTAGGGCCTTCAAAGCTGGGTATTGATTTAGTAATATGCGTTGAATTATATAGAGGCAGGTAAATTGCAATTCTGACTATTCATGGTCATGATGTTATTTTAATGATTTGTCATGGTTGTCAATAGGTTTATTAGTCGTAATTCCTATGATTTTTAAGATAAAAAACGTCTGCCAAGTGGGTGTGGCACATAGCTTCCTCGTATCCATAACATGACTGTATAGATCATTGAAAATTATTATTGACTAAAGAACTTCGTTCAATTAGGCGAAGTAAATATTGAATTAGGGCAAATTTATTGTTATGCAGGAGCATAACTTGAGAAAAAAAGGTAGCCATGTTCAACTATTGAACAAACTATAAAATATACCTAATAATAAAAATTGACATTGACGCTGAATGGATAGATGACTGAAGTGATAAATAATTATTATGACATTTCTAAAAATAAAATATAAGCATCGTTCAATGACGGATCAAATAATGTTGGGTCATCCCTCCACACAGTGGCTGTATATATCTAACGCATGCGCAGAGACTACTATTGATCCGCGGGTCATGAAACTCATAGGGGACCATCTACACATCAAACCGAACAATCCCTGGAAATTTCATCGAAATTGGTCAAGAACTCCCGGAGTTATGGGCGTAACAAGGATTTCACGTTTGCGCATGCGGAGAGGCTACTATTGATCCGGGGGTCATGAAACCTATAGGAGACCATCTACACCCTAACCCGCACAATCCCTGAAAATTTCATCAAAATCGGACTATAACTTCGTGTAGTTTTGCCCGTAACAAGGATTTACTGACAGACAGACACGGAACCAAAATTGTTCAGAAAGGTCTAAAACGCAAAATGCGAGTGGAATTTTTGATTTTTGAGACAAAAAAATTTTCACATTCCGAAAGTGAAAACAATGCTTCAGCTACCTTGGTAGACTCAGAAGCAAAAAGTAATCCTACCCTTCTTGGGTTCACATTTCCTTCTCCAAGAACATGTTGTAGTCATGCAGCAGGGCCGAACAAGCGAATTTGTACCAGTGTCAGCAAAACCCAGAAAAACAACGTTTTTGGCCAGTTTTGGCCCATTTGTGTGAGGAAATCGGGGTGGCTACACGGTAGGACCAGTTAGACTCAAGTGGAACATTTGCAGTTCAGTCCTCAAAAATTATTCTTCGATTCGGACCAAATCTAAGAATTGGAACCAGAGAAATTTCTGTTATGATCATTTGACGTTTGTGCTTGAAGACCTTCTAGAAGTGAACCCAAGCAGTACCTGTTGATAATCAAAATCAAATAAAATAATAATAATATTTTTAAAAATTGAAGTTTTACTTAAAAAATGGGTGAATGAACATACAAATAGGTAATACGAAGTCAAAACCGACTAGTCAGATCCTCAACGTGGAATTCCGTGGATATGAGTGATGCAAACAAATCTTTCATCTCACCAAAGGAAAATGTTCCCGCTATGGGAACCAGGAAAGAAAGTGTAATGACTAAGAAATGGTTCTTCCTTCCTACTCTCAAATTTCCGGTCACTTGTCAATAAAAACAGAAAACCCCATTCGTTTGTTTTTGGCTCAAAAAATCATCTCTTTATTGCAAATTAGTGGCTACCTGCCGTATTGTAAGAAGAACTCTTTCTTATAACAGTTTGAGCGTACGACATAGTAGTGAAAGGCCGAGATTAGCTCCCAAGGCGAATCTTGTGAGTTCTCTTTGTTAACTGGAAGCTGTTGAAACGTCTTGTGAACGCGAGAAAAAGCCCGCATAGATGTTGTAAACCCCATAGCGATGAGTATTTGTCACAGAAAGTTATCCAGGACGTTCCTTTCTCTGTGTTCGAACATCTAGGCGAAGAGGCAACATCCTGGCGTCACACGCCCTTCTTTGCACTATTTTGTTAAAAGGGTAGTTCAGAAAGCTTCTCCTGTCCCTGTTTCAAACTGCACGTACCTCAGATCTTCCTTTTCCTTCTTCCACCCGGGCCCCCCATTCCCTTAGACTGAGCGAAATTACAATCCCTCTCCCCTATTCTTCTGCGAAGGTCTCTCGCATATGTATCTTCCGCTTTTCAACGCTTCTTTTTTAACAAAAACCGTCGGACGGATCTCTTCGAGTTGCAGTGCTACACACAATGGAATCTCAGCTTTTGGTTTGATGGAAATGGTTATTATGAAGATAAAAGAATTAACTCAGACTTTTGCCAGAACGGAAGCTGGTTAACGTTCCCAGAACGATAGAGATTAACATAAAAAACGTATGCTAGTGCAATGGGAAGAAACAGTTCATATGTACCATTTATGGACAGTTTTTCCTTGGAAATTCTTTAAGGAGGATCCGAAACAGAAACTCAATCAAAACTTTTTGTGTTGTTCGAAAATATCAATGATGTGGTAGGTAATTCTTTCCCTTGCCTTTCAAAAAAATTGGTACTCCTCAAACAAGATGAATCGTCAAACGGCAGGGCTGACTGCCGACGTTGCAAAAGAGATGTATGTGACTTTCTGTTTCCGATCAACTAACATTTCACTCACCACTCGCGTCATAGGAACGAAAATATCCGCTCTCCCTGCTTCATAACTAACTTACTTACTTATTTCCTGTTACTCCTCAGGAGGAGAATAGGGCCGAGACGAAGTTTCTATTCCTCCCCAAAGCCTTGATTCGGTGCCACAACTTTCCAGCTTTTCGTGCCTCTGCCTCGACTGATCGCCTCCAAGTCGTTCTAGATCGACCACGTCTTCGGTATCCTTGTTGGTTCCGCCCCATTCCGCTCAATTGCTCCATCTCCTTTCCTCGGTGTACCCGTTGCCATTTCCTTCTCTTTATTTCAACAGATACGGACGTCTGTTAAGTTCGTCTGGGCAACTCATCATTCGCGATGACGTCTGGCCACCACAAACCCAGAATTTGCAGCAAGCAGCGGTTGACAAACACCTGGAGTTTGTTTGATAGGTAGCTGGTTACCTTCCACGTTTCATAAAAACCTTTGGTATTTGGATCTGATAACTCAATATTGTAATAAAAATAAAATAAAAAATAAAAAACGGAGTAGGATAGAACGTTGTCTATATTTCCACGAAAGTAAAGAGTTACACTGTTAAATCGATTTCGACGGATAGGTCATCATCAGTAACAAACATGAACTGAAAGTACATCACAGAAAGCATATCTTATATAAGATCGAGTGAGAGGAGATTGAATCCTATTGGCTCAAGGAAGTGAAAGGGGCGGGGAGGACCAACCAATGCCACTCAACGCTTACAAAGTGAAAGGGGCACAAACAGTATCATTATGGAGAGGCGGAACCAAACAAGAAAGAACCCAATAATGGAGAAATATTTTTAGGAATGACATCATTTAAACATTTTCCTGACCTATCACTTTTGACAATTTCGAATTTTTCTAGCACATCCAACATACCTCCCTTTGGGCAAAAGTGAGGAAAATCCTATGTGATCTATCCCATCTATCCTACTCCGTTTTTTATTTGAAATGGGTTTCCACAACTTCGTCGCGAGTGACTTAGTCCGTATTGTAATAAATTTCAACTATATTATTAATTCTTGACGAAATTCTTTCGATCAAGCAGTATATTGTCCCACAACAGCACATTATTTGGCAAACGGTCTTTCAAATGCCAATATTTTCACAAGAATACTTCACTTCGTCATTTTCATTAAACTCCAAAGGTTTATGGAAAACGACTATTTTATCGCACTCTACCCTACATTCCAGGTTTCTTGATAGATAAAATCTCAGATGCCGTATGAAACGCATTCGAGTTTTACTTCTTCTCCAATCACAAAGGGGCATTATTGAATAAAATAAAACAAAATTTGCTGCTCTATGATAGTTAGGGGGTAGGTAAACTCAAATAAGATAAAGCTATTTTATTTAGGTCTTTTTTACTCTTCCTACAAAATGACTCAAAGGATTTTGAAGGCGTTTGAAGGAAGTACGCTTCAAAATCAAAGAAGTCTGAGTTATGAAAAGGATTACATGTGAAAAGTAAAACGATGCAGATTATGGCTCAAAGGTTTATTAATTTGTTAGTATACATTCCTTGTGGCTGGCGATCATTAGCTGATTCTGGAATTTCGCACAGCACTTTTAATCTAATAATACCTACTTTATGGGAAGGAAAATATAATATGGGAAAGAAAATCACAGAAAACGCATTAATATAAAATAGTAATAATAATAGATATCTACGTTAACAATGGATGACACAAGGGATGGCATAAAATTCAGTGTTGAGGCACCTCCCCATGAGGCACCAACGCATTGAGTTACAACAAAGAGCTTTTCTTTAGGAAAACTCTCGGCTAGTTAAATTTTTATAGTTTTACAGTAAATTAAATTGGATTAATGCAGTTTCCTTGACAAAGAGAACTATAATACAGAATAACTTCCCGAAAAAAAGGCAGCTCCTTTTACCCTGAGATAATGTGGGAATTACTAAGAACTCTATAATAATCGTATTATTTGAGAAAACTGTGTGCATGTTTCATATCAAAATACGGAATAAATATTGAATACAGTCCTGAAGGGCAACCCATAGCCATAAGCCATAAAGTACAGTGTAAGTATTTCAGTTCTACTGAGATTATTTTTGGCATGCATTGCGTGATAACAACGCAGTTCCGTGTAAATACAACTCAGATGGTATCACGCAACGTAATGGGAAAGAGTGGGTGTGTGAGCTACCTTCTCCTGTTTTGCATAATCCATTAATTATTGCAAGCCCCATTAACGTGTTGAATGGCTATGAAAAACGGATGTCATTTTAGGAAACACCACAACGGTCGAAGGATTATGTTATTCCTAGATGACTAAATTTAAATCCAGCAAAAGAAGGAAAAGGTCGGGTCAGCTATTATTATAATGAAAATATTTATTAGTATAGAATGCGTTGTTTGAGAATATTCACAGACTAACCAAACAACACTTATGTCAAAATAAACGTTGCCACATAATTTACAACATGAAGTGTTTTCGGTTCTCATGGCAAGGCTCTCAGTATTAAAATCTATGCGCCCATAGATATGCACAGGGGCTCATCTAGCAGGACTTTTCCACGATATGCAGGCAGCCACTATGAACAGTGCACAGAGGAAAATTTTCCTGATTTAGTTGGGCTACATTATTTTGCGGTCCCATGCTATAGCTTTTCCAAGTCGAATTGAGAATTTTCCAAGTCTAATTGAGAATTTTCCAAGTCGAATTGAGAATTTTCCAAACCAAATACAGATTTTTCCACACAAATTGAGATTTTTCCAACCCAATTAGAGAATTTTCCAAACTTATTAAAAAATCACGCTCTTGTAAAGAGCAGAAAAAATCGAGGCCACTCTGCGTTTGGCTGGTCTATTGAAGTAAACAAAAACAAAAATGCGGAGTCCAAATTTCCATTTCACACATTTCACCCGTTTTTTTCACAAGACACTTTTAATCTACTATAAAATTGATTGTTTAAATATATACGAACGCTGTTTTCCTACTAAATAAGTAAAAAAAAATAGGTATGGTAGAAACCTGAAAAAATAAAATCGTTACAGTTCTGGAAACCGAACCGGACAAAAATGTTAGTTTTAAAATCACTGTGGGGACTCACGGAGACAATCGCGATTTTTAGCTCAGAAGTTAAACGTCTCATGAAAATTTAATAAATATACACTGTTTAAACGCTGCAAATTCTTTCACTGGGGTTTATTATTCAATTGGCTTGCGTTCATGATTTGAATTTCTACTAAGCATTGGAGTGTCCCTGTTTCACAGGTGATAGAGCGATTATTAAATTCCGGGAGATATGCATAGAGCACGTAAATCTGTTTTCAACCAAAATACCTATTTGGATTGATTATTTGTGTGCCTCCTGAAATTCAATAATCGCTCTATCACCTGTGAAACACGCACACTCCAAAGCTTAGTAGAAATTCAAATCATGAACGCAAGCCAATTGAATAATAAACCCCAGTGAATGAATTTGCAGCGTTTCATGCATATCAGATTGCTTCAACCCGTGTATCGGCTACAAAGCCTTTTAGGAGTTCACTCCAGTATCCACATCACTACATCACTAGGTTACTGCGATAAAAACATAAACAATAATAAACCAAAATAACGCAAATGTTGGCACCATAAATCGGGCCATACATCGGGAATGGTTTGACCTACGGACTTGGGGAGGAGCAAATTCGATTGCTTGTGGAAAGTTCTTCAAAAAGAGTCCAAATTTAGGCCGCCTTGACTTTTTTTTTTTTAGGTTTTTAGGGATTTTACAAAACTTTGACAACCCTTAAATGGCACTTTAAATTAAGTGAGAGAGCTGGCTCAAGAATTGGCGCGTCAACGGACCAACATGGATTTTTCCTGAAAATTTCAGCTTTTTTGCTTCAGCCGTTTGGGAGAAATCGTGCGTACGGCGGACGGATAGAAAATTTTTTATTGCAGATTCGGATTCTACACCCTTTGAAACGTAAACCATGAAATTTTCCGGGGAATTTTTTTCAAGAGCGATTACACTGGTTTATTATTGAATAATAAACCAAAAACAGTGTGAGTATTTTCCTGTTGATGAGTTATGTGCTCAGCTAAATTTTTTGAGATCGAGTAGACCTTAGTAGTCAATAACATATCCTTCACAGATTTCTAATCCGTTTCTAAACATAGGTAGATGGAAAATAAGGTGCGCACGGATTTTGCCGTGGCGGGAAAAGAACAATCGCCCTGCCATGAAATCGTACCTTGCTCCTCAGTTGATAAATAACTTACGACAGTTACTATTTTGGTTTTCTTGTTCTGCGGAATATTGTTGGCGAGAATTTCTATTGCAAATCTTCAAAAGCGAATTTGAATTTTCTCAGCCTAAAATCGGAAAGTAGGCCGCATTTTATTGAACTAACGGAAAATACTATATTTTGAAACCTGAGCTGAAAGTATTTGAGGAGACGAAGTGGGAACGAAACAAGTTTTTCTAATCGATTACGAAACTTTGCCATAGAAAATAATGAGCCATAAAGGATACCGAATCACGAGATACCCAAAGATTTTTCTTCCAATTTACCGTTTTATTCAACAATGCAATCTCTGATGATCCGTTTTTAGGATGTCCCAATGAAACAGCGCTTCGTGAATGGGGAGATGACCAAAAAATTGATCCAGAGGATATGAGATAAAGCTAAGAATGAGAAACGAAATTATTGAAAATTTCTGATGAATAGTTATATCTTCACTATTTTCAACTGATTCGGATGATTCGTTTTGGTTCCACGCACAATTTGAGTTTTTTTTTCGTGATTTATTAATTGCAACTGAAAAATCAAATACATTTCATCTAGCAATTTTACACATCAATAAAGGTACACTCCAAGAGGGTAGGTTTACAGCAAAACCTAGCCCTTTATTATATAGCTCAATTAATTAGCACTGAGTTCGATTGCACTTCTATTCACGCAGCACAACTAAATCCAGTGGTTTGTTTCGCTTGAGACGTCGGATTTCACCTTCGTTGTCCAAAACGTAGAGCATTTCCGGGTTCTCGTGTTTGTGGAGGCGATGTTCATGCTTCCTTGCGTATTTTGCAATAATTTCATAGACTGTATCCATCCTCAAATCTCGATAAATATCATCGTTTCGCATGTACCAAGGGGCTCTAACTATACTTCTCAGTATTTTATTCTGAAAGGTTTGGATTTTCTTAATATTTGATTTCTTGGCACAGCCCCGGATCTGTATCCCATAGGTCCAAATAGGGCGAAGGATCTGCTTATATATAAGCAGTTTGTTGTGAAGAGAGAGATGGGAATTCCTTCCCATTAGCCAATACATCCTTCTGTACTTGATTTTAAGTTCATCTACCTTCTTTTCTATGTGTTTATTCCAGTTTAATTTGGAGTCAAGTGATTTGAGTTTGATACTGCAAAAAATCCTTATAAACTTTGAATTGTCTCTGGGTAAGGCTGACGGAGGGGTTAATAGACGATCAATTCAAACGCTGCTCATGCAGGCATTTTTAACCGATTTTTGTGATTCTTTGTTTAAAAACTCATCCTGGTTTTGGAACACATTTCTAAGTCTCATTATGACAGGGAATAAACAGAGGGAGTGACTTCGACTATTGTTGTTAAACTTTTGATTTAAATGTACACTATTCCCCCGAATCATATACAAATCGGGCTGCATTACTCAACAATACGTTTATTAATATTATTTAGTAGCACACTGGTAAGTTTTACCTGATAATATGGTAATCTTATTATTACACGAGATGCTTTTATCAATCAAAATCCAGGATAGTACAATTTGGATAACACGGTTCAGATGTGTACAATTTGTATGAAAATATAATAAACCTTTTGTATTCATTGCTTCCAAGCGGTAGTCGTTTTAATTCACATTTAATCAAAAGGTTAATGAATAAATTGCGTGCACTATTAGTACAAAATTGAATCACCATGCATCACCCCGCCCTGAGAGTATCATTGTCATCTTGAAAACACCGCCCCTTCAGAAACGTTCGTGTCAATACATAACATGAAACGGTTGTAATTGGAATAGGTTATATGGGAAAGCGATAAGACCTCCCATTAAATGGAAAACAGGGAGTAAAATCGGAAAACGGGAAAGTTGAAATCATAACTTTGGAAAGGATTATCGGCCCCGGGTTGAAAAACCTCCGTGCGAGTAATGGGCCTTGTAGTGTAATTTTTGTGTACTCAGTACGATTTAAGGGCACGCTAGTCTGTGTTCGCCCTAAAGCACCCGCCCTTTTGATATACCGCGGCGTCCTTTGCCTAATGAGGTAGGTACCTAATCCACTTTTAGGGTTTTTTTTTCTTCACCCGACGCTGCCGTGATGGCAACGAATAATGCGACGCCGAGTCGTGGTATTCTTTTGCCTTGTTCTCGTGTTCATTTGGGCGAGTAGAGCGGGTTTTAGATGGATCATCAGTTCATATATCAAGTAGTTGAACTTGACCCTGAGAGGAATCTGCGATAACTCACTAGACGAGGCTCACTAGGCCACAGTGATTTTCACGATTTTAGGACCGAAGATAGCTATAAATTCCTTCAAGCTCATTGTATAGATGGCTCAGAGTGGACTGACCATTCACCGGCATTTCTACGTCAAAAACGCTGCAAATTCTTTCACTGGGGTTTATTATTCAATCGGCTTGCGTTCATGATTTGAATTTATACTAAGCTTTGGAGTGTGCGTGTTTCACAGGTGATAGAGCGATTATTGAATTTCAGGAGGCATGCATAGAGCACGTAAATCTGTTCTCAACCAAAATACCTATTTGGACTGTTCAGTTGATCATATTTGCATGCCTCCTGAAATTCAATAATCACTCTATCACCTGTGAAACACGCACACTCCAAACCTTAGTAGAAATTCAAATCATGCAAGCCAATTGAATAATAAACCCCAGTGAAAGAATTTGCAGCGTTTCATGCGTATCAGAATGCTTCAACCCGTGTATCGGCTTCAAAACATTTTAGGAGTTCACTCCAGTATCCACATTACTACATCACTACATCACTAGGTTACTGCGATGAAAACATAAACAATGATAAACCAAAATAACGCAAATGTTGGCACCATAAATCGGGCCGTATATCGGGAATGGTTTGAGCTACGAACCTGGGGAGGGGCTCATTCGATTCCTCGTGGAAAGTTCTTCAAAAAAGTCCAAATTTAGGCCGCCTTGACTTTTTTTGAGGTTTTTAGGATTTTACAAAACTTTGACAACCCTTAAAGGGCACTTTAGAACAAGTGAGAGTGGTGGCTAAAGAATTGGGGCGTTGTCGGACCATTTCAGATATTTTGCTCCAGCCGTTTGGGAGAAATCGTGCGTACGACGTACGGCGGACGGACGAAAAAGCTGTTATTGCAGATTCAGATTCTACACCCTTTGAAATGTAAACCATGAAATTTTCAGGGGGGGTTAGAACTATTTTTTTCAAGAGCATTTATTATTGAATAATAAACCAAAACGGGCCCAACTCCATTCTTCAAAATGGATTGCGTATAATTCAGAAAGTGAAACGCTTGGAAATCATTATTGTGATTCAGGAGCACTGAGTGACGCCAGAGATACAAACTCCACGGTAATCTTGTTTTATTGATCCCAGGCCGACATCAGGGTGCAGGTGATGGTGGGACATAGAATGCCAAAAAAGCAAGAAGCTCTGCACGAGAGACCATGGGACAGTCCATATCATTCAACATATTATGATGTTCGTGCGAAGGGGAAAGAAAGTTTTAGTTTTTTTTTATGTCGTCTAATTATAAAGCTTTCTAGGTTGATCAGGATAGAAGCTGCCCTTATCAAATTTAAAACGCCCCACAAAAGCTACCATTGAAATTTCAGTTGTCTAGGCTGGAAAGAGTCGATAATACAATACTAAAAAATGCGCTAAAGGTTTTCGTGACGCACGAGCTTATATTTTCCCAGGGGGCATATAAAGGTAAGGGCATGGAATATCAAAAATAATTTTGCTCATTGCACGATCGTGCAACCATGCCCAATGGATGGTAACCTTGTTTTTTAGGATTATAGCCCCCATTTTTAGAATTCATTTCTGAAGCAACACCTTTTCAGTAGAGAGAACTGAAGGAAAGGACTTTATACGACTATTAGAATAGACCCAGGTGGTCTAAGCAAGATACATATTGGTATGCAATGCATGCAATTACCAATTTTCACACTTGTAAACACTTGCGAATATTTTTTTAAACTAGGCCCAATTCTTAATTGAACAAAAGAGCTTGGCTGGGGATTTTAGTATGGATGACGATCGCTTGAATGATTGAATGAATCGGCTGGAATGAAAACGGATAGCATCACGTTAATCAGCTGTGAAAAACAGTGAAAACTCACAATGATCATTTATATAGCTTTTTCAAGTCGAATTGAGAATTTTCCAAGTCGAATTGAGAATTTTCCAAACCTAATTGAGATTTTTCCAATCTAAGAAACTTTCACTACTAAAAAGGAAGAGGGAGTTTTCCAAACCGAATTGACAATTTTCTAAGGCAATCCAAGACTTTTATTGAAAACAAAATTAGTGAAGCAAAATGAAAGAATAGCACTTTATGAACAAATTAACATTGAAATCAAAAAGACAAAATGAACGAAGAATACTTCATAGAAATTACGCTCTTGTTAAGAACAGAAAAAATCGAGGCCACTCTGCGTTTGGCTGGTCTATTGAAGTCAACAAAAACAAAAATGCCCCAAAAGATTGTCAATTTGGTTTGGAAATCTCCCTCTTCCTTTTTAGTAGTGTTCAAAGTATAGTTCTGAGATTAATGAAATTACCAAAAAGATTCTCAAACACTTGATTAGGAAAATTCTCAAATTGATTTGGAAAATTCTCAAATCAGGTGAAAAACAATTCGTGAAAACTCAATTCGATGATCATTTATATCTAAAAATAACGACATTTCCGTCTATAAAACCATTCAAATTTAGTTAAGTGAAATAAATGGAAAGCACCGTGTGAATCAACGTTAAACAGCCAGTAATGACGACCACTCTCTTCTAGCGGATATTGGAACCAACCGATTTGGTTCTCAAGAGAAATCGCAGTTTTCGGTTGCCTTCTTATCAGTGTGTAGCAACTACTGGTTTTCAACAGACAATCTTTGTTCTTCAGACAATATCTGCTAGCAGCATAATGATAATACAGCAGAGAATGCTTGTTGATAATATCTGCTCAAGATAATGTAAATACATTGACGAAATTGACCGAATCTGCTGACGGAATTTTCATCCCATACATCACATACAATCACATTGGACGTCGGTTATAATGGATCGTGATTAAATCCAACACCGCATTAGTGTCCAGCTCGTTCCTACCTCTTTTATCGACTTTGCAGAGGTATGCGCAGCTCGCGAAAGCCTAATTCAATAAAAGATAAAATGAATCATTCCCCAAAACATGCCATTATGTCTTGTTCTTTTTTGCTTGAATTATTAAATAATTCGGAGGCCGTAACCCGATATTACTTTTTTCCCCGGAATTATTTTCACCGAACATTCATCTTATGTCGGCCGTCGGATACTTGACCCAGAACACCGGATGAATAAAAGATATTGGTGTTGAATTGAAGACCTCCTCACCGTTTCAAGGCATATTATTCTTTCAGAAACAATTACTCTATTTTTTCACCTCGAATTTCACAGCATCGATTCCTGAATTACCAAATTTTGGACCATTTGTTAGTATTGAAGTTGTGGTTTAACTGTAAAATTTGATTTCTCCACTTCTTGGTTCAACGAAATGAGGTTATGGGGACCTTGAGATTGAGGTACCTGATAGAATCATAATAGTGCAAGAAATTATACACACCAGAAGATAGTAATTGTTTATTGTAGAACCATTTTCTCTCCAGGGAGTTGAACAAACGGTCCCAGCAACCCAAAAAGAACTGTGGATATATCAAATTTTGCACTGCAAAAGTGGGGTGTAGAATCCTATTTCCTATAACAATAGAATTAATAAAATAGGAAAACCTACGTTGACCTCGGTTTTGGACTAAGGGGAAACAGTGTCATATAATTGAAGGGTTGCACTATACAGGGTGGATGGGGATCAGTGTGAAAATTTTTTTTTGGGTAAAACTACATCGAAAATGGAGTAGAATGCCGCCAGAGTGGGGGTCCTATCTCAGTCCATTGGATAGTTATGATTTTTTTAGTGCTTTCACGGTCAACTCCGACCTCACGTCATGAAATCGAGTTTTCTGGAACACTGAAGCGTCCATTTTAATTTTATTATACATTTTCGGATTCAGCATTAAATTTCCTATAAGATAAACATAATTTCAACCTTATAAAATTTTGATAACTCTGTTCATAATCGCAGTGAAAGGGAAAATTTGAAAATTTTGAAATTTTTCGATAAAATTCGAAACAGAGCCGACGTTCCGAAAATAGGCCAACAAGTTGTCAAATCTCATAAAAACTTCCTCATTTCATGAGCTTTCCAACGGTATACTCAATTTCAGGATTACGAATTTTTTCTTTGAGAAATTAAGTTTCAAATACAAAAAACCAAGGTGGGGGCGTCAATCTTGGTAGGGAAGGGGGTGCAAGGAGTTACTCACGTTCGTTTGGGGATTTTTGAAACAAGAAGTCTACAAAACGCAGGTGAACACAGAAGAAGAGTTGAGGGGAAGAATTGTACCAGCAGCTCAAAAACTTCAGGAGAAGTTAACACTCTCAGTTACTGTGAGAGCTATTCGAAAACGAGCTAGGTTATGCATTCGTAACAGGGGACGTCAGTTCGAACAAATGTTAATCTAAATTCATTTTTGTTTGTTGTACTTTGCAGGTTTTTTAACAGAAAATAAGAATAAAGAAACAGAAAGAAATAAGAACGTGAGTAACTCCTTGCACCCCCTTCCCTACCAAGATTGACGCCCCCACCTTGGTTTTTTGTATTTGAAACTTAATTACTCTAAGAAAAAAATGTCGTAATCCTGAAATTGAGTATACCGTTGGAAAGCTCATGAAATGAGGAAGTTTTTATGAGATTTGACAACTTCTTGGCCTATTTTTGGAATGTCGGCTCTGTTTCGAATTTTATCGAAAAATTTCAAATTTTCCCTTTCATTGCGACTATGAACAGAGTTATCGAAATTTTAGAAGGTTGAAATTATGTTTATCTTATAGAAAATTTAATGCTGAATCCGAAAATGTATAGTAAAATTAAAATGGACGCTTCAGTGTTCCAGAAAACTCGATTTCATGACGTGAGGTCGGAGTTGACCGTGAAAGCACTAAAAAAAATCATAACTATCCAATGGACTGAGATAGGACCCCCACTCTGGCGGCATTCTACTCCATTTTCGATGTAGTTTTACCCACATTGCATTTTACATCACACTGATCCCCATCCACCCTGTATTTATAAACACTGAGCAATGGTGATTCAAATTCCTATCAATGATTCAATTCAACCCGTACTCTACTCTTTAATTTTATCCTTTCGCTCTACCCCTTAAACCGGAGTGACTTTGTTTCAAGTTGATATACAATGTTGGAGTTGATTTGAAGGTGTTTCCCTGTCTGTAATTATAAAAGCTATTCCTCTGGAAAGAAATGTGAAAAAACGCGAATTAATTTCAGGTTTCTTCGTCTTTAGGTAAATTGGCTGCCAGATTCGCACATAATATCTATCATCTAGGTTTCTCAGCGAAAGCGTCTAAGTCTCATACTATCCTTCTGGAAAGATTCGAGTCCAAGAAAACTCCGGGCTAATAGTTACTTATTCATACATGCAAATATAGTGGATTATGCTCGTCTTTTATAGAATGACCTTCACACGATATTATACACGAGAAACCTAGATGATATTTTCAACAGACGGTTGTGGGTTGCTGTGTCCCAGTTCTATTAAATTATCTGCTAACATCTAAAGTGCTCAACTTCCACATTTTATCAATCAAATTGATGATATTAAAAGAAAGTAGAAGCAGAACGTTGGTGAGTCTTAATTGTTTCTAATAGTTTAATCACATTGTTTTAAGTTGATGTTCGATGTCACAACCTACTTTACGTAAAACCTAAGCTTATTTGACATGTCCTGTTCTAGAATTCTATGTCCCATCACTTGAATTTTCAACGTGATTTCAAATTAAATTAACTCAATCTTACAAAATAATAAATATGAAACAATGTTAGTAGCTTAACCCGCAACATCAACTCCAACCCGCAGATTTTAAGGGACACAATGCAATTTTAACGAATACCACCGTCGTGCTAATTCGTCAAAAATTGCAACGTACTTAACCGTTTTATTGTTGACCATGCGAATCACAACGTTCTTGCAAAGCTAAACGAAAAGCTCGTCAGAAAAATTTGCTGCTAGGTCGTGCATCTCGAATGAGGCTCGCATCCATCAGAGAGCATTTCTGAGGGCTCATTTCCTAGGATAAATTGTTTTGCATATCCACTGCTAGGTCTGTTAGCAGCCACTCTCCCAGCCCCTCTGCTCGACACACTATTTAATTATACAAACAGAGCCGTGAGCCTGTACTCCGTTCTCTAACGGTTCTAAAAATAGACCAAACTCGATGTCCCGTAAAATCGTGCAGATTACTTGCAGAATAGATACTACTTCGGACAGGGGCATTATATGAATATCATTTGAACTTGACTATGACGTCAATTGTCCATCAAATGATGAAATTGTTAGTTGACCAGAAGTGAAACTGTTGGAAAATAATTTAACATTGATTTTTGGGCTATCATTTTGGTTTATTATTCAATAATAAACCATTGTAATCGCTCTTGAAAAAAAATTCTAACCCCCAATGAAAATTTCAAGTTTACGTTTCAAAGGGTGTAGATCCGAATCTGCTATAAAAATTTTTTCGTCCGTCCGCCGTACGCACGATTTCTCCCAAACGGCTGGAGCAAAAAATCTGAAATTTTCAGGAAAAATCCATGTTGGTCCGACGACGCCCCAATTCTTGAGCCAACTCTCTCACTTAATTTAAAGTGCCCTTTAAGGGTTGTCAAAGTTTTGTAAAATCCCTAAAAACCTCAAAAAAAGTCAAGGCGGCCTAAATTTGTACTCTTTTTGAAGAACATACCATGAGGAATCGAATGAGACCCTCCCCACGTCCGTAGGTCAAACCATTCCCGATGTATGGCCCGATTAATGGTGCCAACATTCGCATCATTTTGGTTTATGTGTGTTGCTATCAGTAACCTAGTGACGTAGTGATTTAGTGATGTAGTAATGTGGATACTGGAGTGAACTCCTAAAAGGCTTTGTAGCCGATACACGGGTTGAAGCATTGTGATAACCATAAAAAACGCTGCAAATTCTTCCACTGGGATTTATTATTCAATTGGGTAGCGTTCATGATTTGAATTTCTACTAATCTTTGGAGTGTGCGTGTTTGACAGGTGATAGAGCGATTATTGAATTTCAGGAGATATGCATAGAGCACGTAAATCTGTTCTCAACCAAAATACCTATTTGGATTGTTCAGTTGATCATGTTCGTGTGCCTCCTGAAATTCAATAATCACTCTATCACCTGTGAAACACGCACACTCCAAAGCTTAGTAGAAATTCAAATCATGAACGCAAGCCAATTGAATAATAAACCCCAGTGGAAGAATTTGCAGCTTTTTAATAATGAACACTCGCAATCATCTAGAAGAAAAACATTGTTCAACACCTTGAAAATTTGTTGGTTTACATTTCAGGATATGATGAACCGAAAAATTAAATTAAAAATCCGCCCGTGGTGCCTGGAGATTTTCTTCAAAATTACCAAAAGGTAATGAGCATTGCGTCAAAAATCATTAATGGGGCGAGGATGGTCCTGAATCACCTCCATCAATCTTGACCAACCCTAAAGTGTGAAATAAAAGGGATGCAATATTAAAAAATCATAATTCGGAAAACTTTAGAAAAACGCTGTAAATTATTACGCAAAGGTTTATTATTTCTGCATTAGATAACCCTTCCTCGTACAACACAAGCTGATATCTAAATACATACAACGGTTCAACATCGTTTGTGTAACACGGACAATGAAACCCAAGAATGGAACAACAGAAATGTGACGATATGCATTAAAACTTTCTACCTATGCTTCAGTTATCGGCAAATATGTAATTTAAGTTAAGAAAAACTCGATTTCAAAAGGAACCCATACCCTCAAATTTCGTAAACGTTGGTCCATCAGTTTCGGAGAAAAGCTTCGGACGGGGCACGAGCGGATTTATTTTATTGCATTTTTGAAATCTGCATTATAAAAATAATGAACCCAAAAAGCAAATTTTGTTAAGTTTATTAATGATAGATAGGTATCCCTGCAACTAGCCGAATGTTTCATCGAATCACAAAAAAATAATTTCAACACAAATGTGAGTCTAAACAAGTCTGAAAACAGTAAAAATTGAGTAGTAAATCGTGACTACCAGATCATCTGATATAATTGTAATGGAATTTGGTTTTCAAGAGTGACTTTTGGGACAAAGTTTCTTTTGAAATCAAATTTTGGAATTCATTGTTAAATATTCGCAGAAATTTGAAACGTTGAAAGGTGTTTTATTTCATCACTTTGAATTCCAGTTGTCCCATTCGTGGGTTTCTAAATTTGTGCCAATATGCTGCACCATTGTACCTACTTTTGTTTCATACACAGTGTTAAAGGAGTTATATTTTTGAAGAAATCATCCTATCGTCTTTGGTATATCTAGAAATCAATCACAAGATGTGGACACATTCTGGTCGGCTGAAAGACTCTTGTGACTAATTTGTTCCCTGATCGATCTACTGAGGTGATTTATAAATTAAACTCGTTTAACGGCATCTAGAATATAGGTACAATTACATGGTATGTGAGCGCAGCGGTTAAATAATATTCCCTACACAGGTCTACTAAACGAAGATCAGTGATTTATGCGAAAGGATATATAATATAGAAGTGATGAACCTTTCTGTGCTAATTTGCAACGTCTTTGCACAGTTGTTGTCATTTAATTCATTTTCTTTTGTGAGGTGCCTAAGTCCGCCTAGTGTCTTTTAAATTATTTGTCAAAGACTCTGTTTAATAATCACAAGTCTTCTATAAAGCGCTACTTTCTGATTCAGGAATAACAAAACTTCGTGCTATGCAGCTAATTATCTAGTTTGCAGTTTGATCAACCAACCTAAAATGAGTTTCTACTAGTTTTGCCTAAAAACAGTTCTCGTGGTATCTTCATGTGCCTTACAAGATTTGATTTAATTCCATATCGGATAATTGCGGTTAGTTCCAACATCTTTTTTGGTTAACGATAAGAGTATTTGTGTTGTGAGAAGTTAAATTTTTTCCTTGTGTTCGGAACTTGATTTATTTTTCTTGAGGAGTTTGTTAATGTGCAGTTGACCACCCTTGCAGTTCCATATTGGGCTTTACCTATTCTGAACGACATATATGCCGCTGATACATTCAACAGCTGTTGTGATACGTAGGAAATTTGTAACGGTTTTAACAACAGTTGACTAATTGTCTGACTTTTAACGTTGGCGTGGAAGATAAAATGTTCGGGTGGAACGTTATTCTCTTCAGTGTCCTTACGTAGTTTCACTAGTTCACGCTAAATTTAGTTTCAAGAGTAGGTAGTAACGTCTGAAGGTAGACGAGGCACATTAGTTAAATGTCCCCAGGCCAAGCCACATCCTTCGCTCCTGCATAAACGACATCGCCCCTCAAAACTACGTCCACTTAGCTCCCTTACGTCCCCCCCGCAGTTGTCTCTTGATGGATAACCGGAACTCGGGAAACAGGACGATAACATTAGCTAAGGATGGAGCAGTTACCGGGTCGGCAGAACTTGACAAAGGCAAAGTTTTCCAGTTAATCCGAGCGCTGGGCCCCTCCGTTTGGGAGGAAGAAGGAAGCTTTTGACGCTGGGCGTGAGAATCGCTGCAGTTGTCGGTCTTGAAAGAGGCTTACGTCCGCAAACTCTGTGACTTTGCATGCCTGGTCTAAATTCACTCCCCTGACTCCTCAATGTACCAGCAGGCCACTCTTACGTATCAAAATATCTAAATATGTTTTGTTTGCTTACATCTTCAATCCCCTTCAACCGAGCATAGATTCATCATGAATGGTCAAAAGTCTAAAATAAATAACTACCCATCTTCCTCTTCATTTACCTTCACTAACTATAAAAAACCATTATGGACAACGCCATTCTTGGTAATTTGTCTTGTGCCTAACATTTGCACCAGCTGCAACTTATTTGATGAATTTGATAAGAAGCTAAGTAATTTTGTAATTCTAAATTGCCATTCAATCTTTTATTGAATGAAGCAAGTATTACAATTTCAGTTTCTCCTTCAGTATTTTGCATTAGGCTATGCTGTTGTAGAGCGATTGGGTGCCACCGTTACCTATTATTCATCAACCTCGCGACTACACTACCACTACCAGGCTGCATTAGGCTATGCTTTTGTAGAGCGATTGGGTGCCACCGTTACCTATTATTCATCAACTTACGACTACACCACCACTACCAGACCCAACTTTGACCAATTTTTACATTTTTGTTTTCTATTACATGAAAAATCAGAATTCTCTCCTTTCGATTGGTCTAACTTGCCTGTTTCAATTCAGTCTAGATTTCTAAATCGCTTTCGTTGCTCTATCCTCATTTTTCATTTCATTAACACTCTCAACGCGGAAGTCTTTTTAAGAAAACACGCGCCCCTTTCGCCGGTACGGGCTTTTTTTTTTTTAAACAAAACGACTACACCGTTGGAAAGCTGACATTTTGGCGAACGTTTTACCAGCCCTGCACAGTTCTGCGTCAAGCGTTGATGGGGTTTCTAGGCGAAATGAAAAACAGGCTATTTCAAGATTCAAAACTGCTATTTCGCGCAGCAATCGCACATCTTCAATGCAATTAAAAAAATTCTTGCATACAAGTCTGCAACGCATTAGGACATTTCATGTCTTTCCCCTCCCTCCTTCTTCCCTTCCATCTTCTAGCAATCTTGTCTTCCTCTGTGAATTACATTTTTTTTCAATATAAAGAAAACAAAAATTAAACTTATTTTTAGCTTCAGTAGCTGCTGATCAAGACCCTGTACACCTTATTGTTCATGTCCTAAGGAGGCTACCAGCCAAATTTCAGCTTTCCACAGTTGATAGGAAAGAAGTTAGCTTCAGGAGCCACTCAGTTGATCAAAACCCTCTGCACCTTATTGTTCACGTCCTAAGGAGGCTACCAGCCAAATCATAATAATCATATAGCCAAATTTCAGCTATAATCATATAGCTACCTACCTCACTTCTAAGAATCATAATAATCATTGAGCATATTTCGTTACGTAACGTAACGTGACATAACGACAATTTGGTTGTGTGCCATAGCAAAGACATGAAATGTAAAAAAAAAAAAAAAAAAAAATGTTTTCTCACATCAAATAGATAGAAAATGAACGCTCTTTCCAACGGTGTCATTATATTCGAGCTATCTCCAAAATTGAGGGAGTTATGACAGTTTTAATGACATAAGATCGTAAACACGAAAAAAAATCATAAATCTCGAATAACTCGGAAACGAGGCCTCTGGCCAAAAATTGCTAAGAGGCATTTTTGTTCGGAAATCAGTTTTAAAACAGGTAGGAGTCGAATAGTGCATAACTCCCGGGACACCCTGTATAGTAGTAGAGTACATTCAAGGGATTGAGAAACGGGAGGTCCATGGCCGTCTGAAGGTCGTGAGAAAACAGTTCTTACAACTAACAATTCCTAAGTGTTGAGTTTTATTGCTTTACGATAGAGGGGTTAATTTATAATTTGGCTGTACAGTGGCTAAATGAAGTCGAATAAGATAGGAAGGTAAAGAGATATTTACACGGGTATTTTGGCTTCTTGTCGCCATCCAAATCGTTCAAAATTGCATCTTTTTAGAGATATATCACACTCTATTTCGTTTAGATCTTTCAATTGAAGAAACAAAATAAAACATACTATAATATATTGATGGGATTGAACGGGACATCCATGGCCGCCAGTAGTTCGTGAGGAAACCAAACGACGATCTCGTCGTCACGCGCGACAGCTTTGACGATGGACGGCTGTACAGCAGTGGATGTCTTCCGACAGCTTCATGTGGCTCAGAGGCCATTTCCCTCCTGTGGGCGCCAACCTCCTTTCTGAATCAAGACTAACTCTGAACTGAAATCATATTAACCATCGTGTTATGATTAAAGAGACGCGAATCTATTTAGGAAGGCAATAACATGGCTGATCATTTTTACAGCCATGTCATTGACTGCAGTGTATGAATCCTCTGAGACCGCCCGGCACGTCTGGGCCTCGTTTGGGATAGTGATATGACGATGCGGTTCCCTATGGTGCTGCTCTGCTTAAGTAGTTCTCCACAGACATAGCAAGAGTTTGCCGTTTATATATATAATTTACAGGAATTATATATATCTTACAACTCAGTAGTTTTTTCGTATAGTTACCTTTTTTCTTTTATTTATTTGGCATTAGCAGAATGCACTATACAGCCATGTCATTTTCAAAATACATATGCAATGTAACATATAAATATCAAAATTGCTTCTAAGACTTACATATATAAAATTACTTACTATATGGAGATCACTTAAATGCTACGTTTAATATTTTGTAGAAATGAGAATAAATAATCATAAATTTCAATATTATTTAAGGAAACGAGGTAACACAGGTTGAAGGGGGAGACCGCTTTAGTACTTAGATTGCTGAAAAATTCTATCCTTTTTTGCTCATACTTATTACAATTAAGGAAAATATGTTCCAAGTCTTCTTCTTCTGGGCAGTGGTTACAATTAGGTGTTTGTCTTCTTTGGATTTTAAAAAGATAAGTGCATGCCCGTTTCTTAATCTTGTTATGGTTTTATAAAAGCATTTGGACCTACCATTATACATTGTAAACCGTGGCAATCCACTTGTTGAAGGGAATTGTGCTCTAAAAACCTGTCCCGATGGATAAGCCTCAAACATTTTTTGCCACTACCTTATCATAGACAATTTAAATTCTCTTTTCAGATCAGTGTGTGAAAAACTGAAAGTTAGGTTACCAAACTGATCCAATTGAGAACCCCTTTTGGCTAGGCGGTCTACGAGTTCGTTGGGGCCGATTCACGTTCGGCTTTAATCCAAACTAAATGGGTAGTATTATTTGTTGAGCGGAGATATGTATCAACCGGAGTATCTAGGCTGACTAGTGGAGATAAGTATGTAAATGGGCTGACATTTTTAAATTTCTGTAAAACGCTCATGGAATCGGTTACTAAAAAATTTTGCAGCGGGTAGATTGCAATCTTTAATAGTTCGGAAACGAGGTACAATGGCACTGGGTCCATTGCTAAGAAATGCATGGGATTTTGTGCGAAACCCCTAGTTACCAATCGTAAAATGGACTTTATTTCACGTCAGAGGGTCCTCAAGAATTTAAAACATTGCTTGGGCCACAGGTTATATCCAGAAGTTTAAATATCGCACAGGTCCATTGTCAGGGCAATTATATTGTTGACTTTCCATCCAAACACCCTGTATATTTCATCATTATTTCATATTCCTACTGTAACATAATAAGTACAAAATTAAAGAAACGGGATTGAGAATTCCACGGTCCATTGTTGAAATGTGCAATGGCCGTCTGAAGACGTCATGCAAAAATGATGATTTCGTTTATTTCAACATACTGCTGGACAACACCATAAGTGAAAATTAAAGCACCAATACAACGAGGATTTCGTATTGCTTTTATGATCTCGCGTTGAGTGTTAATTTTCTTCTTCATCCGC
Organism: Creontiades dilutus; assembly: GCA_031894815.1. Lineage (NCBI taxonomy): Eukaryota > Metazoa > Arthropoda > Insecta > Hemiptera > Miridae > Creontiades > Creontiades dilutus. The sequence continues at coordinate 20,624 of JAVIWC010000097.1, read as the reverse complement.
TTGAATTTGTCAGTTGCTGAACAGGGGCTAGATGGAACCCAATCTAAAATTCACCTGAATTATCTACCTACTTACTGAAACTAAATCATTCATTTGGTTCTTCATTTACACGGGTATTTTTATCTTATCTAAGTCGCCATCCAAATCAATGAATTGGAAAGTCAAAATTTTGCGGCTCTATTTGTCAAATTTTTCGGTTATGAGATATATCACACTTTATTTCATTTAGATCTTTCAATTGAAGAAACAAAATAAAACATACTATAATGTATATTGATGAGATTGAGGAACTGTTTTTGTGTGTGTCTGTCAGCAAATCCTTGTTACGGGCAAAACTACACGAAGTTATAGTCCGATTTTGATGAAATTTTCAGGGATTGTGCGGGTCGGGGTGTAGATGGTCCCCTATAGGTTTCATGACCCCCGGATCAATAGTAGCCTCTGCGCATGTACAAACGTGAAATCCTTGCCACAAGCATAACTCTGGGAGTTCTTGACCGATTTCGATGACATTTTCAGGGATTGTTCGGACTTATTAGGTATATTTTATAGTTTGTTCAATAGTTGAACATGCCTACCTTTATTTTCTCAAGTTATGCTCCTGCATAACAATAAATTTACCCTAATTCAATATTTACTTCGCCTAATTGAACGAAGTTCTTTAGTCAATAATAATTTTCAATGATCTATACAGTCATGTTATGGATACGAGGAAGCTATGTGCCACACCCACTTGGCAGACGTTTTAAAATTATATTTGGTGGTGCTATCTTTATTACTGTTTATTTTTCTGGAGTTTGCATTTGTCTTCATTATTACAAAGTTGCTGGATCTCCCGCAAATCCTGACCTGCATCAACCCACTCGCACCAATCAACCGCCAATCGAATTTTTGTTTCAACATTTCTATCGTGAGCTACTACCGATAAGACTAGATAACAACAGCCAGGAATGATGCTTAGGGAGCAACCAGGACTTCTGAAGTGGAATTCTCTAGCCTCAACTGGACCAACTTGTCGGTTTGGCCCTACCTGCCCTTCTCTAGGCTTGTGGCGTCTTCGCGCTCCCTCTTCTTAACGCAGATGCTCAGAATTGTGCCTTCTTCTAGAGTAATACAATGAGCTGCCGTGTTATTCAGTTACTGAATGCCACCCAGATCCTGACCCTCATCAACCCACTCGGTCCTACCATCCGCCACCCAACTTTGTTTCAACATCTCTACGTTTGTATGATCATTCGATTAGATCACTGCGGAGGGCATTGTATCCGCACTATTACTCTCGAAGCCGTAGCGCTGAAACGATTGGTTTAATTATTTATTCCTCATAAAGTGGCAGTCTCGCGGAGATAACTCAAAACGTCCCCGCCACGGCGGTGAATGAATTGCAAAGCCCCGCTCCGCCAAACCATTTAATGACTCATCAACCGCCACCTGCCCCACCTCCGTGGAAACGGTTCCGTCGCTTCCATTGTGAGCCAAGTTATTGCGGATTTGACCTCTGTCGATAAAACTGGAAACCATTGGGGAATGTAAAATAGCACGCTGTGCACTAGATAGAATCACCCATGAATATCTAAATTTTGATTAAGTTAGAGTTAACGTTCTAATTAACGAATCTAAGAGGCCAATCATAAGGGGAAAGCACCAGTAGTGGACATGTTAAGAAAATCTTGTGTGATTGTTTGTGTTACCTCATACATTTTTAGCTCTAAAAAAATTTTTTTTTGGGTGTCTACACGTTCTTCAGACGTTTTTAGTTGAGTTTAATCGAAGGAAACACCAATTTTATAAATTTTTGAAGAAATAGAGTCAAATTTTGTGGAATAACAGAAAACACCAGTAGTGGACAGCTGAAATTTTCTAGTGTTGATGTAGTGGACACTTCATGACCCAGTAGTGGACACGTCGTAGATATCAACAAGACGACGTAAAATCTCGTTTAAAATCATGTATATATCTAATCGGTAGTAAAACAAAAGAATTCCATTCAACTGGAAGAATGAAGTGAGCACCAGTAGAGAACAATTCATGTATAAGTAGAAGATAGCTCATGGACTAGTAGTGGACATCTCTTGCACTAGTAGAGGACACCCCCTGTCCGCCTCTGGTCTGCAACAATATATTCATTTGAAAATCGTACCGAGAGCTTGTTCCAATACAAATGAACAAGTAGAAAATTAAGAAAATATCCTTTCGTGAAAAGGGAAGTTGCACCAGTCGTGAACAGGGATGTCCACTACCGGAGCATCCGTCATTTTTGTTGTACTAGAAGTGGACATGCTTTAAAAGCCCACTTTATCAATATTAACGGAGTTAGGCGACTGGAAAATCGACAATTTAGTTACTGAAGTATACATTCAAACCAATGGGCACAAATATTTGAATATTATACGTGAACATTGCTTAAAACAAACTTTCTATTCCTTAGCATTTTGCACAGCGTCCTGCTCAAAATCACTCCACCCACAGACTGGTTGTTTTTAATGTCAAGTTATTATTTTTCATTTTGGCCCTAACGTTTTCTTTTGGTTCACCACGTTTGTTAGGCTATTACTTTAGTTAATCCAAAAAGATTCAAGTGTCCTGCTCAACCCGAATCCTTATTCTACAACTTTTTTTCCGAAGTGTCCACTATTGGTACAGTTTTCACTATTGGTGCTTTTCCCTTACTGCGCTGGGATCGAATTTTCTTATTTTTCCCATTAAATTTATAATACCTTGTTTTGATATTTGAGCAGTTGATTGTCACTATGAAAATAAATTAATTAAAAATTTTTGGAAACAAATTCTTTGTAATGGTTACCTGATTCAAGAGCGAGTTTAGAATTTCTAACAATTGTTTGTAGCTTTAATTGTCGACACGTTTAAATTCAATTTAACTACAAATTTTCATCAAACTCTCATGATTTTATTATGATTATAAATAAATGATAAATTATTATAAATTATGATTTTCAACAGTTGTTTAGTTGTTTCATTTTTCATGTCATACTAGCAAATTTTTTGAAAGTTGTATGCTTTAAACGTTTTTTGACATTTTTAACAAATTTTTCTGAAGTGTTTAACTCAAGAAATGGTGATTTACGAGTATACTAAGTACGAAGATACTTTATTTCATAGCTTGATGATTAATTTTGGTTCCATGTCTTTTTGAATAGCTGTGCGATTTCTCTAGGTCGATGTTTTTCGAGATTAAGTCTGTCCCTTTAAATTGTCCTGTCCTCAGATACCAGTAACGTGCACGCAAGCTTGAAGGTGAATATCCAATGACGTCGTACGCTAGGATCTATAGGACTGATTGATATTGGGTCTATGACTTCCACACAATTCAAATAGCCTAAGAATGGGCAAATTTCAACACTAATGGGCTGATCGTAAATAAAATTTCAGATATTGTGCGGTTTAATTGTCAGGCTGTATCAATTCAATTGCTTCTAGTCGAATAGCTTAGCATGTGCTTGAACAAACGTCATTTCCATTTATTATTCAATAATAAACCATTGTAATCGCTCTTGAAGAAAAAAAAAATTCTAACCCCCCCTGAAAATTTTATGGTTTACGTTTCAAAGGGTGTAGAATCTGCAATAAAAATTTTTCCGTCCGCCCGCCGTACGCCGTACGGACGATTTCTCGCAAACGGCTGGAGCAAAAAATCTGAAATTTTCAGGAAAAATCAATATTGGTCCGACAACGACCAATTCTTTAGCCAGCACTCTCACTTAATTTAAAGTGCCCTTTGAGGGTTGTCGAAGTTTTGTAAAATCCCTAAAAACCTCAAAAAAGTCGAAGCGGCCTAAATTTGGACTTTCTTGAAGAACTTTCTTTAAGGAATCGAATGAGCCCTTCTCCAGGTCTGTAGCTCAAACCATTCCCGATGTATGGCCTAATTTATGGTGCCAACATTTGCATTATTTTGGTTTATTATTGTTTTTGTTAGATTGCAGTAACCTAGTGATGTAGTGAACGTGGATACTGGAGTGAACTCCTAAAAGGGTTTATAGCCGATACAAGAGTTGAATTATTCTGGTAACCATAAAAAACGCTACAAATTCTTTCACTGGGGTTTATTTTTCAATTGGCTTGCGTTCATGATTTTAATTTCCACTAAGCTTTGGAGTGTGCGTGTTTCACAGGTGATAGAGCGATTATTGAATTTCAGGAGGCACACAAATATGACCAACTGATCAATCCAAATAGGTATTTTGATTGAGAACAGATTTACGTGCTCTATGCATACGTATCTCCTGAAATTCAATAATCGCTCTATCACCTGTGAAACACGCACACTCCAAAGCTAAGTAGAAATTCAAATCATGAACGCAAACCAATTGAATAATAAACCCCAGCGAAAAATTTGCAGCGTTTTACGAAACATTTCAATTCCCGATAATCTATCATTGCAGGATTCCTTTTTCATAGATAATTTCATAGCTCTCTGTCACAATAAGTGAGGAAGTTATGTAGGATTTGGTCTGATTAGCGTCTTGTGTTTCAATCGATTTAAAAAAAAAAACAAAAAAAAACAAGATTCTGTTTGAGGGAAATCAGAGACGGATAAATTTCCTGTCTCAGTGTTTCAACAATCCATTGTAAAAGATAACAGTAAATATGAGTTGTCAAGTAAATTTCAAACTTCAATGCTAACTGTCAAATCCAAGCCGCGGAGTGGCTGTTGTCAACGAAAAAGGTTGAGGTATGTTTTTGATTAATCCGACCCTATTGTGACTTGAGTATGGCTGACTGAGTGGCTGGAATTTAACGCGCGAGGGACCCTCGCACGCGGAAGAATAGATCCACCCACCGCACCGCAGCGCTAAGATCTCCAATGACCCTTATAACCTCATTCACCTGCCAAAGCAGAAGGAGATCGTAAATAGCAGCCTCCAATCCTGGCCAGGGGCGGCGGGGGATGTGACCAGCCAAGAACCCCCGAGGGCGGTATAACTTTGCCGCCTCCAAATGGCTTTGGCCTGATCCCAACGCTCGCGCGTAGGTTGTACTTCCGCAGAATTAAATCCCTAATACAAGCTACTTGCGAGGGAAAGCGTTTGATTTTTTCTCTTTTTAAAATTCAACTACCTTTTTTACTGATATTAGAAGAAAAATGTTATTACGATGGAAAATCTTACTTGGCCTGTTCCTTCTTACTTAACTGGTTCCTACACAGGTTATACCTACTAAGGTAGGTAAGTAAATCTTTTCACTGCTTTCTCCGATGAGGAGCGAATCGTAGACCTCCAATGTCAAACGAATCCTGGATCGTTTTCAAACGTAATTCCTCAGCAACTGTCTGCCACTCGATCGAAATGATCTTCCTAAAAAAAACTCTGAAAATTTACCTCGTTTCATTTTGGTTTATTATTCAATAATAAACCATTGTAATCGGCGTGGAAAAAAAATTCTAACCTCCTAACGTAAAATTTCATGGTTTACGTTTCAAAGGGTGTAAAAAATTTTCCGTCCGCCCGCCGTTCGCCTTACGCACGATTTCTCACAAACGGCTGGAGCAAAAGATCTGAAATTTTCAGGAAAAATCCATCTTGGTCCGATGACGCCCCAATTCTTGAGCCAGCGCTCTCACTTAATTTAAAGTACCCTTTAAGGGTTGTCGAAGTTTTGTAAAATCCCTTAAAACCTCAAAACAAGTCAAGGCGGCCTAAATGTATACTTATTTTTAAGAACATACCACGAGGAATCGAATGAGCCCCTCCCCAGGTCCGTAGGTCGAACTATTCCCGATGTATGGCCCGATTTATGGTGCGTTTATGGTGGGTTATTTGCGTTTTTTGGTTTATTATTGTTTGTTTGTAACCTAGTGATGTCTGGCCGATAACGTCGAGTTGTAGTGAATGTGGATACTGGAATGATAGCCGATGTGGATACTTGTAGTTTATAGCCGATACACGGGTTGAAGGATTCTGATATGCATGAAACGCTGATAATATATAGGTAAATATTATTCAATATTATTACTGGGGTAAATAAGTATTGTTTCACTGGGGTTTGTTATTCAATTGGCTTGCGTTAATGATTTGAATTTCTACTAAGCTTTGGAGTGTGCATGTTTCACAGGTGATGGAGCGATTGTTGAATTTCAGGAGATATGCATAGAGCACGTAAATCTGTTCTGAACCAAAATACCTTTTTGGATTCTTCAGTTGATCATATTTGTATGCCTCCTGAAATTCAATAATCGCTCTATCACCTGTGAAATACGCACACTCTAAAGCTTAGTAGAGATTCAAATCATGAACGCAAGCCAATTGAATAATAAACACCAGTGAATGAATTTGCAGTGTTTCAGAATGCTTCAACCCGTGTATCGGCTACAAAGCCTCTTAGGAGTTCACTCCAGTCTCCAAATTACTACATCACTACATCACTAGGTTACTGCGATGAAAACATAAACAGTAATAAACCAAAATAACATCTTTAGGTGGAATTGGGATTCCCTATTACATCAACTGTAGTTGCAATATCTGTACGATGTTCTTCTGTTGAATTATCATGGTTCAATTACAAATATCAACAGATTCGTTGATTTAGTTTGTTGTTTACAACTGTATCAACTAAATTAAATAGGTACCACACCAGAAAATCATCATGAAATAATGTTGGCATCCCCATCTAGGACGTCATCCCTAATTAAGCTATATGTAGATAAAATTTACATCTGCAATGTCACTAGGATTTACTTATAATAGATGTAATTCGAGTTTTACGACAAGGAACTTGAATTCACCAAGTTGATGTAATAGGGAATCCCAATTCCACCTAAAGATGAGGAAGAGCATTATTTTCGTACAAAAAGTGATTTTGAACAATCGTGATGAAGGCATTATCAGCTTGGTGTGAGGTCCGTCAACGTTCCCGAATCGGCTCCCTCCTTTCTTACTAGTCAAAACAGCAGAGGTACTGTCTGGAAGAAGAAATTCTTGCTATTCGCTGAGAACCTTGGTGCTCGTCGAATGCCCTTAACGCATCGAAATGTTCTTTAATGAAATTCCATAGATCCTTGTTAAAACTTCATCATTCCTAATCAAATGGAAGCACCAGCAAGAATTTCTGTAGTCCGAGATCTTGGAGTCATTCTGGATTTCCAGCTTGCCTTCTTTGATTAAACAGGATCCATATCAAACAGGGCGATGAAACTACTAGGAATCATTCAGCGAAATTCGAGGGAATTTGATACCCGCGATTGTTATCCTGTATAAAGCCATTGTTCTGCCACCCCTGGATTATGCCTCGATGATCTGGTCTCCTCACTATAAGTGCTTTATCAACCAATTGGAGAGAGTCCACCACAAATTCCTCTGGAAGGTCGCATTAAAGTAGCACATTACACAAGATACCGATTTAAATTAGCACTACCCAACACTCAATTCCTCGCGATAGGAGATTTTCGTGTGACTTGTCTTTCTTCTTTAATCTGTTGAGTGACTGGGCGTCACTTTCGTCGGGGATACCCTTCCGGATCTCTCGTCCTTCTTCTTTCGGGTAGTCTTTTCTGAATACCTTTTGGTTTATTATTCAATAATAAACCATTGTAATCGCTCTTGAAAAGAAAAATGCTAACCCCTCCTGAAAATTTCATGGTTTACGTTTCAAAGGGTGTAGAATCCGAATCTACAATAAAAATTTTTCGATTTCTCTCAAAAGGCTGGAAGAAAATATCTGAAATTTTCAGGAAAAATCAATATTGGTCCGACAACGCCCCAATTCATTAGCCAGCACTCTCACTTAATTAAAGTGCCCTTTAAGGGTTGTCGAAATGTTGTAAAATCCCTAAAACCCTCAAAAAAAGTCGAAGGCGGCCTAAATTTGGACTCTTTCTGAAGAACTTTCCATGAGGAATCGAATGAGCCCTTCCCCAGGTTCGTAGCTCAAACCATTCCCGATATACGGCCCGATTTATGGTGGCAACATTTGCGTTTTTTGTTTTATTATTGTTTATGTTTTCATCGCAGTAACCTAGTGATGTAGTGATGTAGTAATGTAGTCATGTGGATACTGGAGTGAACTCCTAAAAGACTTTGTAGCCGATACACGGGTTGAAGCATTCTTTTAATTATGTTTAATATAATTTTCAGGAAAACGCTGCAAATTCTCTCACTGGGGTTTATTATTCAATTGGCTTGCGTTCATGATTTGAATTTCTACTAAGCTTTGGAGTGTGCGTGTTTCGCAAGTGATAGAGGGATTATTGAATTTCAGGAGGCACACAAATATGATTAACTGATCAATCCAAATAGGTATTCTGGTTGAGAACCGATTTACGTGCTCTATGCATATCTCCTGAAACTCAATAATCGCTCTTTCACCTGTGAAACTCGCATTTTCCAAAGCTTAGTAGAAATTCAAATCATGAACGCAAGCCAATTGAAAAATAAACCCCAGTGAAAGAATTCGCAGCGTTTTTATTCCGGTGAGAGTCAACTGTAACGAACATTACAACCAAGTGACAACAAAACTAACGGCACTGTTTACCACATCTATCAGATACATCAATAACAACTAAATTCCGACATAAATACCAACAAGTACGCTCGGACTGCCCGATATATCAGGAGCTTTCCAACGAATGGAGAACAATTCTTGTCTGTCGAAAACTTAATAACTTTCATTTCCCTAAAAACGGCTTACGAGGTATTCAACGGTTGTACGAGAGAATCATCAGAAAAATTTCCTGACACACATGAAAAAAAAATGTTTCAAGGTGACACGTGTGATTTGGGAAAACGCACAGCACTAAATTAGTAAAATAAATGTTTGTAAAACATCTTGTCTGAGCTGGCCTACACTTGTATTGACCCCTAAGGCCTTTCCTAATCAATCTACAAGCAGAAATGAGAGAACACCATGGTCAGAAGGAACCTGGCCTGGTTTGTAACTCTTGATTAGAAAATTTAACCAAAATAGTGCATAACAAGACTAATAAGCGTTACGTTCCCACTACAAAGACCTTCCTGTTCATTGCGTCAAGGAAGACTGCCAGCTTAGGCGTTGTGAAGCCTCGGAAAAATTTCATCACAGCACAATAAACCCAGTCCAATTCACGAATCCACCACACACGACGCACCCGAGCCGGAATTAATCCGTCGAGAATAACAGTTAGGCTGAAAATGGAATTTATGCGACTAATTGTGAATTAATTCAGGTCGCTTCTAGCGGGCTTGAAACAGCCTCGATTGAAAATGACCGTGGATAATAGAATTCACCCTCCCAGGCGCCCCGCGGCCCTATTCCGGGTTCATCAATGCAAAGGCGAATTATGGGCGTTGGAAAAGGATTTATTATAGCGATAATTAGCGGATTTAAAGGCATAGGGAGCTTGAGGTGTCCAGTTCACAGTAGAAGCTAACTGTAAAAAGGGTTGCACCCGAATATTTCATCTGTCGCCTGATATATCCAAAGCTTAGTACAGAGTCTGGTGGTTGGACCCTTTGAGCACCATCAATCTCTTTACTGTCTCTCCTATAATAAAATTTAGGCCGCTTCGACTTTTTTGAGGTTAGGAAACCGCAAATATAGGAAAAGGGACGCAAATTTGGCACCATACATCAACTAATGTCTCACAACGCGACCTTCCGCGGAGGCGGGGCCGATACAAAACCGCTTCGCGTAGTTTTTATGTCAAAAAAATTACAAATTTAGGCCGCTTCCAACAACCCTTAAAGGGCTAAAGAATTGGGGCGTTGTCGGACCAATATTGATTTTTCCTGAAAATGTCAGATATTTTGCTCAGCCGTTTGGGAGAAATCGTGCGTACGGACGGAAAAATTTGTATTGCAGATTCGGATTCTACACCCCTTGAAACGTAAACCATGAAATTTTCAGGGGGGCTTAGCATTTTTTTTTCAAGAGCGATTAGGATACTACAAAGGTTAATATTGAATAATAAACCAAAAACTACCTACATCGTATAGTTTCTTGCGACACACACACACGACAACTACCTATGAGAAGCGAGTAATCATTCAAAGTGTTTTAAATTCTACCGGTGCGATTATAATCACTGATAATTATCAATCTACCTCCTGCCGTCCACTGAATGTTGTGTCCTGGATCACATTGCCCCCCTTCGACGTCGCCAGGTTTATGTCAATAACGATTTGATTTTTGATCACATTGATTTGATCTGAAAATGTTAAATAGGTAAACCATATATATGAAATAGGTTAATGGCCAGTTAAATTTGTTTTAAATTGAGGTAAAAACACGACTTACGTTATCAGGAGACGTAAGGCTAGGTAATGGTCGATGGTGTGTAAAGTTGTACACATAAGCAACCGTTTGTACATTGGATAACTACGTTCATCTTGAAAACACCGTCAACACACGTCATATTTCATGTCGTGGAAACGTCTGAAGAACAATTCAGTGTATAGCCAAATGTTTCAGTCATGATATTATGGCTAAAGCATGTTCCATGTTTTTCGAATTTTAGCCGCAGGCTCTAAAGTAAGGATCAGGAGGTCCAGGGGGCTTGCCCCCTAGCGAGGCTTGCAGCGCCGATTTTATTAATTTTTTCCCCAAGAGTTCGTTTTGAAACCGGGGTTTTCATATTTGGGTTTTATTATTTTCAATAATAAGCCTTTGCAATCGTAAGGCAAAAATATGTTACACACCTCCCCCTCGAATTTTCTCATATTACGTTTCGATCGGCGTAGCGTATTCAACAACTACAATGTTCGTCTGCCTTTCGGGCCATAAAAGACCAGACATTGCTGTTAGAAATGCACCACCTGGACTCCATTTCGGATCTAGTTAATTTTGACTTGTAGCCAGCTCTATCGCTTCGCACTCATGCATGCTAAGGGTTTCAAGTATTTTACTGACGTTCGCAACTAGAGGGTCATTTTCTAGTAATTTTGTACGCCGAATTGATTGAGATGGGTCCCAGAACAGTCTGAATTTATGCGACTTAGAAAATCTCATTTTAAGGGTGGAATTGTTGAAAACAGGATAAAATTTCCAAATCAATTTTGTCTATCCGATCAAGCAACCAATAGGTAAATTGTCAATCCCAATTTTTTGTTAATTTTCTTGTTTTGACGACCTGGCAGTCTTGAAAAGTTGCGGTGTTGGAGGGGATTTAAAAAACAATAACATTCTGTGAAATAACTCACAGCATTTTGGTTTATTATTCAATAATAAACCATTGTAATCGCTCTTGAAAAAAGAAAACATTCTAACCCCCCTGAAAATTTTATTGTTTACGTTTCAAAGGGTGTAGAATCCGAATCTGCAATAACACTTTTCCTTCCGTCCGCCGTACGTCGTACGCACGATTTCTCCCAAACGGCTTAAGCAAAAAAGCTGAAATTTTCAGGATGTTGGTCCGACGACGCCCCAATTCTTGAGCCAGCTCTCTCACTTAATTTAAAGTGCCCTTTAAGGGTTGTTGAAGTTTTGTAAAATCCCTAAAAACCTCCAAAAAAGTCAAGGATGGCCTAAATTTGTACTCTTTTTGAAGAACACTCCGCGAGGAATCGAATGAGCCCCTCCCCAGGTCCGTAGGTCAAACTATTCCCGATCTATGGCCCGATTTATAGTGCCAACATTCGCGTTATTTTGGTTTATTATTGTTTTTGTGTTGATATCAGTAACCTAGTGACGTTGTGATGTAGTGATGTAGTAATGTGGATACTGGAGTGAACTCCTAAAAGGCTTTGTAGCCGATACACGGGTTCTTTCACTGGGGTTTATTATTTAATTGGCCTGCGTCATGGTTTGAATTTATACTAAGCTTTGGAGTGTCCCTGTTTTACAGGTGATAGAGCGATTATTGCATTTCAGGAGATATGCATAGAGCACTTAAATCTGTTCTCAACCAAAATACCTATTTGGATTGATCAGTTGATCATATTGGTGTGCCTCCTGAAATTCAAAAATCGCTCTATCACCTGTGAAACTCGCACACTCCAAAGCTCAGTAGAAATTCAAATCATGAACGCAAGCCAATTGCATAATGAACCCCAGTGAAGGAATTTGCAGCGTTTTTAAATAAATTTTGCTGGGAAGTGAAGCGTTGATAGGTGTTTTATTATATCAAGTTTAATTTCAGTTTATTTTAACGTTTGTGGCGGCTTGTACTCCGCGCCGGCGTCGGTATTTAGATTCTGTAGAAACCAGTGAAATGTTTACTGAGTTATAATTGTGACAAAGGCATCCTATCGCCTTAGCTATATCTAGGAGTCAATTACAAGATGAACAGACTGAAAACCCCTTATGGCTATTTTTTCTCCTCATTGATCGGTTGGCATAGAAGAGTGATTAACGTAGAAGGGTTACCCAATTCATGGATGATACACCTTCAAGTAAAAACTCGTCGCAATTCTCAACGGCTTTTGGCTGTCTTGACGAAGCTGCCGGCAAGCCACGGCAATTTCACACCCGCCTCCTCATATTTGAATCTAAACGCGGGACTTGACAACAATTTTGTGGGCCGTTCTGATATCTAGCGAGTAAGGCAGACAACGTTTGGTAGTTCCGCTGTTGCTCGTGAGACTGCATGAGAGTGCGGAGCGTTCAACCTCCCAACCGGCCCTCTTGTTTCACTAGCTTCGCCGCTAGAAAGCTTGAGGATCGCTAACCAGAGAACTCTCTGCTAGTATTTATTTCTCTAATTTATTTGGAATAGATTATACTTTGTAAAAATAACATAGGATAACTGGCACTGACACCACGAACATCCTTCGTGACAAAATGTCAACAACTCTTTGATCCGGGTCTTCTAAGAAAATCCAACCCGGAGCAATAATCCTGGGACAAACATACGCATTCATACTTGATCCGCTTACTACATTAACAAATAAGTTATAAACAGTCTATTATTTCAAATAATGACCCGTTATAATCGAACAGAAAAAACCCTGCGAAGTATTACACAGGGGCTTACTGATTTTATTGTAGGATATTCCTTCAACGCAAATCACTGCTTTATAAATGCCTATTAGATCTAACTTGTGGTAACTTGTCCAAACTCGGTGGCACCCGTCTCCATATCTTGTAATAAAAACCTCCCATTTATATCTCAGCACGTTAGGTACATTAGGAACAAAATTAGCCTCAAGGGTCGTTCAGCTGATATTTGAGTCTCCATACCTTGTAATTGAGATTTAGATTACCCAAAGAACTCGTTAACACTTTGAATACCAACCTTTACTAGACCCATTGTACGTAATAAACTCTGATATTGGAATATCAACCATGGCGCAACATACTGCATATAGATACGACGTAGAAATCCACAAATGGTACAACTGATGAAATAAAACACCTACCTTATCTTAATTTGTCCACAATTACACACCATAAATCTTAAAAAACTTGATTTCAAAAGGAGCTCTTGAAAAATCAAATTCCGTTGCAACTGTATCAGCTGACTCGATCCTAACATGGTACGAGGCGGTTTTTACCAGGTCCAACAACGTTCGCATTTGCGTCCACTTTCTCTTTTTCTGTAGAAGTACAAGCGGACAAGTGAAGCGTAGATAGCTATATAGATTTACTGCTCCGAGCCGATCGTCCATCATTCGGTTCCTCCTTGGCAGTTGGTTAACCAAGCACAGGTCCTACAGGAAATGTAGTGTAGTCCCTAATTGCAAATGTAATCTTAGTAATTCCTAATAACAAAACTAGTTTAAATGCCCTGCTACGCATGTTAAAAATAATTAGGTGACTAACACAATGAGGGAGTATCAAAACAATGCGCAGAGTAAAAAAATCGTGTATTCCAAGTCCCCGAGGAGGGGAGCATGCCGGTTGCCCTGGGAGACGCTCCGCCCCGCCGGGGCCCTCTCCCCTTCACTGGCGGGGTCGGTGGGGGTTCTAGGGGGTGAATTTCACCCGCCCAGCATCACCACCCCCTGAAAAACGGATATACCTACCTACTCTGATACTTTCATCTTAATATATGTATACGATGAATTATTGTACCCTCATGCGGGTTATTCATGCAAGTTGCAATGGCTTATTTGAGATAAGTAAACTTGAATAATGTTCTGTTTTTGTTTCAGGTATGCATTGATCTCAATTCTTGTTGGTTCCCTTATGAAGATCTGCCACCCAACGCTTTCGGTGAGTCAGTAATAAGTTCTTATTACCATAGTACCTTTCTATCCATAAGACTTTCGTGAATACCCTTCGAAGTGATTGTCTTCAGCGCTAAGGTTTTATCACTGCACCAGGGTATTCATTATAATGCTGATCTTAACTCGTATGTGGTAAGCCAGCGGTATCTACCAAGTCAAGATCAAATTTTTATGATGAATTAACAAATTTCAATATTACATTTGTGACGAGAAGTCACCCCCAGCGCACCCTATTAGCGACGATAATAAACTATTAGCGCTGTGGGCAGGGAAGGGGTACAATCAGAGCTTCGCTGACGAAACCCCTTGTCCCATCCCATTATCGTTTCGTCTCGTCATCGACTGACATCTCTGTTCACACGCGAATATCTAGTTTTCTTTATTTTCCCTTTTCAGTTTTTCAATTCGTTTATTGTGCTCCTTTTAGAGGCAGTCCACTCAGATTTGATTTATCATTACTTTTCCATTTTCGATCTTTTCATTTTCCAGTTTTCATTTCTCTTTCTATAATATTTTTAATTTCGTTTAATCCCTAGTGGAGAGGAGCTTTTACTTCATTTGCATTTCCTATTTTGAAGTACAGTTAATTTTCCCTTATTTTGTGTTTTCTTCATCATTTCCAAGGTTTTGGGCTATTATTTTTCGAGTCTTTTAGTAAAAAGGCTCCGGTAGCAGAGAATTTCGTTTAAGGAATATTACAAGGTTCCTTACACATCACAAGTGGTTCCAGCATAATAACCTCGAACTGGCAACAGGATTTGATGTCTACGCTCACAGAATCAACTAGTGATATTCATTCACATAGCGAATTGAGATCAACATGAAATTTCATAAAAAAATGACCCATCACTTGAAGCTTTTAGCCCTCAGAACTTTGCGGAAGTTTGCATAAGATGTGCGAAAATGTGAAATAGTCGGTTTTGAAGTTGTTTAACTGCCGCAACCAATGTAAAACTTCGAGGCATATTTACAAACAGAAACACGTAGTAATGTTCAATAATAGTACTGCCAAATTGAAAAAAAAAAAAAAACTACGAAATTTTAGTGCTTTGAACATCTAGAATTAAGTGAAAATTGGCTCACTGAACAGCTAAGTCTCTCTGAATGAAATATAAATGAAGCTTTCAAGGTAAATTGAATACAACTAAAAGTTTTGTTGCACCGAGTATAACGTACCTTAATCTACCTAGGGTAGGTGTCGACAAAGGAGGTATAGATAGTCCTACACAGGAATAGTATACGTTTGTGTAATTATTTTCAGCTTCCAAGTTGATATCGTGAATGAATATTAAAAATTGAGCATCACTTTGTGATTCTGTATCATCATGTATCATCCAGCAGTTGGAATGCCCAATCATATGAAGCAGTTAGTTACATTCAAAAGCTCAAAAATTTTTAGTATTGAGCGCTGAGTTTTTCTTTACAAGTTCTCCGTGAGATTACATGTTGGTTTTGGCCCTACATAAGGAGATGGGTGGTACTGTCAGACAAACGGGAGATGTAAGTCGTAGAGCCCATATGGCGAGATATAAACAAAATCTGAATTCACCAGAGCTGACAAGTAAAAGTGAAATATCTGAAGTTTTTGATATCTTCAAAAATAACAAATAATTCGGGAAAATAGGTACACGGGGACACATTGAATAATTCAATACATTATTTTGAATAAATTTAATAAATTATTTATGGTATGATTTCTACTTCCAAGAACGGGAATACTAATAAATGAAGGGCAAACATGGTCGTGAATTTTCTTTTCAACGCTGCAAAGGTGTTTAATTCAATAATCTACTAAGGCACAAATTAATTTTTATTTTTTTTTTTAAAGTAAGAGGAAAAAATGAAGAATTTCCGTTAATAAACACTATTAATATTAATTTATATAATTGAACTCAAGAATAGTATGCCATTGCTAGTACGCCAAGATCGAATGTTTCATAATTAGGAAATGGAGAACAGTTAATATCCATAAAGTATCTCATTAGCCTTGTGAGATGATTTCGTTATGTAAAAGTTGAAAAATGGAGCTCTCTGATCCAGAAAGAATCTCGAATGAATGGCATATATACTCATACATAATATATTAGGTATATTATAGGAGTAAGAAGTAATCCTAATCATACGATTTTCCACCTTTATTTACACTTCATATCCACTCTTACTTCTTCTTGGTAAATTACACGTTCTAACTGTTTACGAGAAACGTTTGTCATGTATAATGTATGATTTTAATATACATGATGATGATTTTAGTTGTTTCTCGATTAGAATCGAAAAGGAAAAAATTTAACCCCTTCAAAATTTGTTGTTTTAGTTCCAAAACGTGTAGAATCCAAAAATGGAATAAAAAAATCAGTTCATCCGATGCCGGGAGCTTTTCTCCGAAGCTACCGGATGAGATTTAATGAAAGTTGGGACAAAATCACTTTTGGGATATAGTGGGGACTAAATTCTCGATATCGATCTCAGTCAATCCTAAACGGGGAAATCGAAATTCCAAAAATCTGAAAATCGAAAACATTAGAAGTAACACTATCGTTTTTACGTCCGTTATTGATAGACTTGTGAGGATCGCATCAGCTGACATAATAGCAGTGGAACTTTGTTTCAAGAGCTTCTTTGGAAATCGAGTTTTGTAAGTCTTAAGCGGCCCATAGACGCTCAATATTATTGCGCAATATGGGTTGCACCATATTTTGACGGTGGCCCCTAGACGGCCAATAATATTGTACAATATTTTGTTTGGTGCAAAAAGTTGTGCTGTGTGGAGGCGATATTGAAGGTTGTGCAAATTATTGTACAATCACCAGCACAGACGTACAACCACATTGTGCAAACAGTCGACGCCAGAAGTTCGCGAAGTCAGCTTCATGTTGACTGAAACTTAATTGTGTTACATGATAATAGCGTGATAATAGCGTCGCGAATCCGTTTCAATTCTTTTCTGAAGTTTGTACGCAAAGAATTTATTTTCTTGACCACTTCCTGTTTATCAGCATCGGGGTATCTTTCACGATATTTTTCAATGAGCACGTCGTATTGCACCCCTTTTTTGGAACAATTACAATAGTCTTTTGACTTGACATCCCACAGAGCTGGAAGACCGCGGTACACCTCTATAAATTCAACAATAAATTGTTTTTCAGTTTTTTTCTTGTCACCCATGGCGTAGTTGGGAAAAGCGTAGTTGATGAGGGGACTTGACACGACCGCTACTTGAGACCAACTGACGGGATATTGCGCAATACTGCCAGTAGACGATACAATATTTTCCAGGTTGCGCAATATATTTTCAACTCTCCGTCAATCACACAATATATTGTACAACCTTTCAATATCGTCTACTCACGATCAATTTTATTGTACAATCTGGGATATTGCGCAATAATATTGAGCGTCTATGGGCCGCTTTATGTAATATAATTATGGGTAAGAGAAGAGTTAGTTAGGTGTTTTATTTTACCTTGTTAAATTTCAGGTGTTCTATCCGTGGATTTTTAAGTCATGACCATAACACCATCGTAGGCATTTACATTCTACGTCCTTAATTTCTTCTGCTTCCCTGCGAAATGATAGCTCGCCCGTCACCAAAAACTGTAACGTCTATTTTCCTCCCTAATCAAAATAGAAAGCTGAAATTTGAATGGTGGCTTCTGTGGGACGTATGAAATCTGATAAAGGCGCTCCTGTTCAGCTGAAGGCCCTTGTGGCTGATTTTATCCCTAATTGATCTGTCGTGCTGAAATGTAAATGGTACTTTCTCAATGGGGAAGGTATGAAGGCGTATAGTTTAGATAATAAACCACTGCACAAAATCGAGCTGACCAAAACCTCTCCCGCGCCTATTTCAACATAATTCCTCCAAACCGTTGTGACATTCTAAAGGTTTTTATCACGCTGAATACATTGGTGTAAACGGTTTTGAGGTAGGCCGAGCCATAGAGCAGATATTAGGGGGTGAAATTCATCATAAATAATTTTGACAAGGAACATAATGTATTCATGTCATTAATTAATATAATTAATAAAAGGAACATAAATTATAACTTCTCATCCATAGGTAATCACAATAAAATCCCAAATTTCCGAGGCCGAAGTCGTCATCATCATTGTCATCTGAATTTGTCAATTCCCTTGGATTGGAGAGGAGCGCCTTCAACTTTCGTGGCAAGTGTATCTCATTTTTTTATAGGGGGAGGGGTCTCATACTAGCGATGAGTGGATCCGTCGAGATCAAAAGTCTCCTGGAATATTTCCCTATTGGTAGCTGTTCTGGAAAATTTGATGGAAGAAAAAAAATCCAGTGTTTCAAGGGTAGGCAAAAGTAGGCGATAAAATAAATTTTTATGGATTCTTGGGCTCCTATACAGGGTGTCCCAGGAGTTATGCACTATCCGACTTCTACGTACTCTACAACTCATTTCCTACCAAAAGTGCCTCAATTTTCTCAAAAAAGTTCCCTCTAAAAAATAGAAACTAATTATACCGTTTGCGCATTGTTTAGGCTTGCAGGCTCAAACGTATCATTAAAATCAAGAGAGACTAATAAGCCATTAAAAAAGTGGTTTTTCAAAATTTGACAAAATTCACTTTTCGGGCTAGCTTTTAACCTTTTTAATTCCCTTTAAAAAATCACTGTTGAAGACTGAGACGATGGGAAATTCAATGCTTTTTTCCACGGTATCCTTAGATTTGCAAATACTTCGAAAACGCCGGAGTTACGGCCGTTTTAGTGACGTAAGGTCGAAAACACCTCAACCTCAATTTTAACAGAAAACGCACGTTTTTCTGCAGTTAAAAACCATTTTCTTAACGAAAAATATTTTTAAAAGCCAAAAGAACTATACCGTTAGAAAGCTGACATTTTGGCGCACGTTTTACCACGTCTGCACAGTTGTGTCTCAAGTAATAATGGGGTTATAACAGTTTTAGTGACATAATATCGAAAACACGAAAAAAAATTTAAATCGCGAATAATTCGAAAAACGAAGCCTCTAAAAAAATATGCTTAGAGGCACTTTTGGTCGGAAACGAGTTGCAGAATACGTAGAAGTCGAATTGTGCATAACTCCTGGGACACCCTGTATATCACGCCTTGGGGCTGGGTACGTTGATCCCAGTGGACCTCTTCAACTTACGAATAGTGAAACTGTACAATTCATAGTAACTTTTGTTAAAAATTAATAAATCCCATACTGCTAGACTGATGAATTTAAACATTTTAATTTTCCCGGTAAATATTCTACTTACCAGTGCTTGATGAGCTCATTACCGAAACTCAAGACTGAGCGTGCGAAAAGAAACGCATATTATAAAGTGTTGCAGTTCCTGTATAAAAAGAAAATTAGCCTTAATATGTATAGCTTTGGAGTTTTTAAGAGAAAGATATTGGCGGCAGTACGGGGCTCGGATCTGTAGAGAGTGGCACTATTTGTATTATTTAAATAGATATTATGTTCCTAGCTAAATAGTGTGGAAGTTTATATATAGCTGAACGTGCTCCACCAGCCGCCACAAGTTCTTAAGAACTTATTCGGTTGGTGGACAGAAGGAGTTTTGTATTGTTCGGGCTATTGCGCCATTATGTGATTTCCTTTCTGTTGATAAATATATTTTCTATTCTATTCTATTCTACTCATTATGCGGCGATTCTTGTGTGACGTCTGAAATGAGTTCCAAACAAGACTGAAGTGAGGAGGTGAAAATGCAGGGACGGGGACGATAGCGAGGAGCCCATATTCGTACTTCCCACAGCCAGGCTGTAGTACTTTGACCCGACTATTTCATACGGTTCCACTTTCACTAACCTCTTATGAGTAGTTTAGGCCTACTCCCGATCAAATATACGGTGGACAATTTTTGGGGTTTTGGTCAGCTAGATTTCCATTCCGGACCACTGTGCGCTGGCTACATACAATACGCATAGATCAGTTATACAGAAATAATAAAGCTCTGTCCAATTTGCTGCGTTTTTTCTAGTAAGCAAGGGTAAATTAATGAAAGGACTTTAAACAATTCTGAAGTTGTTGTTAAAAATTAGCGTGGAAAAAGTTGATTGATTTCAGGAGTTAATTACACCACATAAACAACCTGCCGAGTAATTTTTATTCGCATGGCTTTCTGATGTGAAGTTTGTAGATTTATAACTAGAAGTGGAGCTTGAATTATAAATATTAGGAACTGGGAATGGCGAAAACTCGCTTTCAATTTCGCAAAGTTGGCCGTTGTTGGAAAAAAAAAGAAAAAAACTTGTCGAATGTATTATAGCGAGTATCTCGCTGTGAAAACTGAAAATTCATAGTAGGTACATAATCACAAAGTCCGTAGAGGTTTGGATAAATGTAGAAGTGCCTTTAACTCTACTGCCGTTATCTCTCCTCTTTTTATCCGAGGATTATAAAGTTGGGGAAGAGCACTCCGAGGGGCCGCAGTTAACTACGAAGTTGGTCCCCGAAAATCCCCTTGTAGAACACATCGAGTCGAGGCGAAACCTTTCCGCAATTGAAAATAATGAAACTTCATAATAAG